>VZSF01002717.1:54485-145593 GCA_013398295.1 Chionis minor | reverse complement strand
GGGCCTCGGACGGAGCCGGGGGTCTCAGCCAGCTCCCGGAGGGGGCTCAGCCGGAGCCGGGGGTCTCAGCCAGCTCCGGGGGGGGGCTCAGCCAGGTCTGGGGTGGGGGTGGCTCAGCCAGAGCCGGGGGTCTCATCCAGCTTCCGGGGGGGTCTCAGCCAGCTCCGGCGGCAGGGCGGGCCGGGGTGGGCTGGAGGAACTGCGGCACAGGGGGCTTCGGAGCTCCGGGTGCAGCCGTGGGGCTGGGTAGGTCAGGGAGCCGGCGCTGTAAGGAATGCGCGGAGCCCAACAGGGAGAAATGTGTGGTGTTTGGCTAATTTCAGTGGGATGAGGTCACCATCCTTTTTGGACGTTGTTTGTCGAGGGATCACTAGGGAGGAACGGCTGGATGCGTGATCCTGAACGGACAAGCTTTGCGTCATAGTTGCCGCTTACAGCATCTCCCCGCGTCCCGAAATCCATCCTGACCCTCTTCAGTCCTCATCCCCCGGACCTCCGTAACGCCCACGCCAACCTGCCCTGCGAAACCAAACATCTCCAGCTCCGGCTGTGTCCTCACCAGCCCCGAAAATACGAAGCTTGGCGTGCACTGCTAATTCCCTCCTTGTGTGCTGGGTTTTTTCCTCATCCCGCTTCTTTGCTTTCCTTTCTCCCTCTCCTCCCTCCCCCCCATCTCTCCCTCCTTTCGCTGCTGTCCCCAGTAAAAGGCTGGCTTGGCTGTCAAGAGAACTGCACCTTTTGAAAGGATGCCGTGGCCCCGCGATCAGAAAGACGATCTGAGACCGATGTCTAAAATGTTCCCATCACTTGGTCACGACTGCTTAGCTCTGGACCAGACCACAGGACTGTGCACCGAGCCTGGATTTCTGGCTGCAAATAAGTTTCTACCAGACATAAACCTGCAATTTCCTTCTTTGCCACTCTCTTTGCTGTTGTATATGTGTCTGCTTGTTTTGCCCTAAAAAAAAATACAAAAAAAAAAAAAAAGGAAAAAACATAATAGGATTCCAGTGCCTGTAGCTCTAGCAGCTATACTAATGTATTCTTCCCCAGAAAAACAAAATCTTATACCACCTGAAAGATGTCAGAAGCTTTTCCACATTTAAAAATGTCCGTAGCTGAAGGGATAAGCGTTGAGCTAATGCAATATCTACCGTTTCAAGTGCTCTGGTGATTTTTTTCTTTTTTCATATCATGACTACAAGATTTTAAAGATTTCTAATGCTATTATTACAGTGAGATATATCACCAATATCTTGTCTTTACCTGGTTTGGGATTTCATGATAATGTTTTCAGTGGGGCCTGAAACACTGTGTCTCAAAGCTGCTGCTACATACCTCTGGTTAGCAGCAGTATCTAGAATATACTCTTTGGAGGGGTAGCTACTTAGAACAACAGAAATAATGGTAAAGACCATGGACTAACTCTGTATTTTAGTAAGATGGCTTGAAGAAATAAAGTAATAGGGCATTACAGTGGAAAATTACAGGAGAGCAAAGAATTTTAAAAAAGAAAGTCCACTGAGAGGAGGGTGGTAATTCATTAAAAAACTTGGACAGGGATAGTTATCTTCAAAAACTATGGGCAAGATATAGCAGAGTGAGTATCATGTGATTATGGGAAACTATAATTTCTCAGATGCAGACTGGAAGATGCCACTGGGAAATGGTAGGGCTGAAATGTTCTCGAGTCTCACAGAAACTCAATTTCTCAAGCAAACAGTCCACGAGAGAGGACGCTATTTTGGGCCTAGTATTAATAAGCAGCGAGGACCTTGCAGAAGGCTGTAGGATCGAAATTAGTCTTGAACTGAATGACCACGGACCAACCCAGCTCGTGTTAAACTGCAAGAGGGACAAATGCAGATCTTTGTCTAAGAGTTGGGATCGCAGAACAGCAAACTTGAGAAATGAGGTTGACAGGATGGAGGAACCCAAAGAGATACTGAAAGATTTTGAGAGAGATTGAAAGAAGCAGGCAAAGGAGATAACAATTGCCAAAGCAAGGATTTGTTCGAGGTTAGAAGTAGTGCCTAAAATACTCTACGGTGAAAGGAGAAAGGTGGTGATGCTAGTAGCCGTAGGCCTACGCGTCTGACCTTACTATGTGGGTGAATTCCTCCATGAGATAATGACTGTGAGCTGCCAGCGGGAATAGCTGTGGAAAAGGCTTATGTGAATCTATGATGCACGAAGCGGGGTATTTTTAGTAGAGAGAGGGAAGTATTAACACGGCTTTACACAGCACAGCTAAGGACCCTTGTTTGGAAAATTATGTCCAGTTCTGGTGACTTGCAATCAGAAAAGATTGACTCCGGTCGCCGCAGGTGCGGGAGAGGAATGCTGAGGTGGCAGGGGAGCAGAGCATCTGTATTCTTGAAGGGAGCTGCAAGCAAGCTTGGCTTCCTTAACTAGCCAAATGAAGCCAAAACAGCGTGCTGATTCACTGTAAATACATTCATACAGTAAATATCAAGGAAGGAGAACTATTTAAATTAAACATTTATACTAGCACAAGGATGTATGGTTAAAAATTGGTCATGAGTATACTTAGACTGAAAAGCTCTCTACCCTTTCCAGGAGCAAACAGACAGCACTCGAGGCACAAGCACCTAAAATATTCTAAATCGGGGCATGATACTTTGGTGTGTTCAAGGGGGATTTAAAGGGGACTGAGCTGCTGACCTTTGACATTGTACTTCAGCCACTCCCAAGCTGCAGGGTTTCTTCTGGTCCTCTACCCCATCTGCATTTGGCTTGTGAGGTTTTTTTGTTTGTTTTTTTTTTTTTCAACTGCCTCTGAAGCACTGGAAATTAGTCAGAGACAGGATGTAGAAAGGACACTGGTGACATTAAATCATCAGGTGGTTTGTGGTGCATCTTGCTCACAGGCGTACAGCTGAATCGATTGCCAGATTTGGGTCACAACAAAACCTTCTCCCTCAGGTGAGCCTGGCAAAGGACTGTTTTGCCTTTTCTACCCCTGCCACTTTCTCAGAATCTTCTGGGACATTTATTTTGCAAATAGCCTGTTGCAGGGGTCCGGGTTATAGTCCTCTGTGATACCGTGCTTGAGAGGTTTGGTATTTTGCTGCAGCTCTTAAGTTTATTACCTGATACTGAAAAGTGTTTTGTGACCCTTGATGAGCAGGGGCTGGTGGAAAGGTCTTCTGTGAGACCTCCTAAGCAAAATGGCCATCGTGTAGTTGTAGAGAGGGACCATTTCCAGTCCTGTCTTCCCAAAAGCAGCATCAATAGGTTATTTTTAATGCTCGAAGTAAACCTGCGCGGGGTGGGGGAGGGAGAGGGCAGCAAACCATTGTTTCTTATGTGAACTGGCTTATTGCAATTAACAGTCATTCAGCTGAACTATTGTAATTGGTAATGATACAGCACATCCTTGCTAGCCCTGCTGTTTCAGGTGCAGTTTGGCACTGCTTCTGTACATAATGCTAACTCCAAGTGCCGTGATTCATGTGTGCTGTGCTTGCCCTTTCCACAGTTTCTGCAGAAGGTGGTTACGTTTCATTCCTAATCGATAACCTGTTGTGGATCTGAGCAAGACAGCAGGACCCAGTTTCTGTGTTTCTGGCACTGAGGCAGCTTCTTGATTTGCAGCTTCCTCAGCCTATGCTTTGAATCAAAGATGCTTATTAACAGAATAATAAAATCATTACATTTATATTTCTTTTTATTGCTGAAGCACAGCCCAAGAGGACCTGTATTATAGGGATACACATTCATTTATTGCATCCTATACATGAGATAAAGATTCCCTGGGGTTTATTTCAACTGCTTCTAAGCCATAATGTCTAATGTGATAGCCCACTTGCTTAAGGAAAAAAAGGGATTTCCGTTGCCCAAGTGGTGATTTTCTACTTGAAATTCCTAGAAAGTGATGGCTTTCTAAATGACGAGCATCTGAGGTGAAACATTCCTCAAGTCTTCCAGAAGTTAGTTCTATATGCCTTTATGAGTATGCTACACGACATTTTTCCTTTCTTTCAAGCTAATTGTAATTCCCAAGTCACCTTATAGATCTGCTTCACAATTGACAAGAAATATTAGTATGGCATATCACAACTGTGTCTCAGTAATCTTAGCGTCTTCTTCCTCTCTTGTTGAGACTATTAAAAATATATTGAGGTCCCCAGGCTCCTCTACCATCAAGATTGCCATTGTGCCTGTGCCAAATTGACTTTGGAGTCAAATGAAATTTTTGAGTGCATGTCAGTGGATTTCCAAAAAGGCCTGTAAGGCGGTTCACATGAATTCTAAGCAGTACCTGGAAAAAGAGACAAGACACAGTTCTACAGCAGGGAATTACTAGAGCACAGCAATGCTTCAGCTGTACGTCTGTCTCTCAGTATGGCTCCAAAATCAGAGTTGTGATGGGAAGAGTGCAGACTCAGCAAGACCAGCTCTCCACCATATGGAGATTTCCCTGTGACAGCTGAATCTGAACGTAACCGGTAAAAGCATCTTAAAGGCTGCTTTGTGCCTTTTGAGCAGCACAAAGCAGCTTTATCAGGAACAGGAATTTGGTCCAAAAGTTTTCCCCAGATGTAAAATGTCAGTTATTGTACTAGTTTGTAACTAATAACCACAAGGATTTTGTTGAATACCTGGCAAAGTAAAAGGCCGACATGAATATAACAGCTGTATTGATTTATCCAGATGCTCTCATTTTCTGGATGATACATCTATCTCTGAAAATATCCTTAGGATCTTTTCTCCATCAAGAATCTCAGAATCTAATCATATAAGAGGAAAAAGCCTTGCCTAATATTGGCAGAAGGACCAGATGCGTATACTTTCAATGCTGAGAATTGTTCATTATTGTAGAAATTGTTATTGGCTCTTCACGGTAATCAATAATAGCTGTTCCTTCAGGGTGACGTAACTATTTTTACTTTCACCTTTTCTGCATGTAGTCATGGGAACACAAACCAACCTGTGAGAATCAGGCTTAGGAACAATTTGAGCATTTGAGGTGACTGGGAGGTGGTCGTTGAGTCTCATCACTTTCCTGGCTTCTGGCTTAGCTGTGTGCCTTACTTCCAGTGCCATCAGAGCATCATAACAGATTTCTTTCCAGTTGTGACATCTGAAAGGCCCTTTCTCCCTGCCTCCACCCCCCCCACCTTTTATTGACACTGCTCTAGCAAGTTCTAAAGGGAGATTTCAGAGTATTCTTGAGCGTTGTTTGAGCCTCTGGCTGTTCTTTTCTTATAAGTAAACTGTCTGCAAAAGATGCGTTTCCAAACGCTGCAATATTCTGTCCTGACTTTACACACAGCCTGGCCCAGGCAGACCTACCAGGCTTCAGTACCGAAGAGGGTACCGTGAGATGGAACCTCAATGTTTGCTATGCAGTAATGCCAGCAAGTCCTGGAGACAATCCAGTCAGTAGCGGTCATCATCTAAAGAATAATTGTTCTAGAAGCCTGGAGGAAAACAATGCTTCTCTTGTCTCTTCTGTTCCCTTGGGAGCTGTAGCTGATATACCTAACCCCGATTCCCTTTGTTAAATCACATGGATCTTGCCCTACATGTATCACACATACTGTTGTGCTACTGAGGACGTTCTGTTCCAGATCTAGTTCTTACAGACCTAGTTTTGGAACTTCCTTCATGGCATTAACAATTCTCTGCCAGCTTTTGTCTTACATATATCCAGCCCTCTACTGGATCTACAAGTTGTGGATCCAAGACATACGCACATCTATATAATGTTATAATGTCCTTCTGTCTCTCTGGATTTTACCATAAAGCTTGTAGTACCTTGTTGGTGTGCCTCTTGTTACTCAACAGTTTTTTCCACTATTCTTAGCAATTTTTTCAGCTTGTATGGTAAATGGTAATTCAGATTTACAGTTTACCAGGTACCGTTTATTCTGCCTCATGACATCCTGTGTAAAATGTGGTAACTCTGGAGAAAAAAATAATTACCCAGCTGTTTGTCTGAAGATATCTTAGCTGGATTATATTTATCCACCCGAGTCTTCAGAGTTAGGAGATGAAAGAAGATCAGCATATTCACTGACTGATACTTAGAATAATTTCACTTTTGCCTATAATTTTTTATCACAGGGTTTGGGGAGGTTTCTTCACTTTGTATATCAACAAAGTGTCAAAAAGTGCTCCAAGTGGTATCATGATGAGAGTGGCTGTCTTGGGATGCAGACAACTGACTCTCTTAGCTCCTCCCACATATTGCATAGGTGAGACCCAAGAACAAATACCTAGTTTAAATTTATCTTCAGGGAAGCATGATTATATTCAAATATTTTCCTTGCTGAGTTTCAGTATCCTCTGTATCAGATACGTTCAGTTTTCAAGTAAAAAAGTAAAATCTAAATGCTCTCAGGACTTCAGCCTAGCCTATAAGAATCAAATTTCCCTTCTTCTCCCCTCTCACCAGTTATGATGAATGCTCTGAAAGCCACATTACACCCCAATCAGCATTTGCATAATCTTTACTATGTCTGTGATTACAGTATGAGGAGGTTATATATAAGCTAGACAGTGATTAAAGATAGCTAGAAAGAACCCAGCTCCAATGATTACCATAAAGGAGCAATGACTCAAGAGCACATAGACTGGGGAGAAAATCCAAGAAGGAAAAAGGTGAGCTGGCTATCCAGGATAAGGCTTCCAATGAACCTGAGAGATGGTAGAACTGCTTGTGAAGGGACGAGGAAGGAGGCGGCCTCTCGGTTTGAGGAAGACCAGTGCCAGTAAGCCGCCAGGTAGTTGCAATGAGCTATGGATCGTTCATGTGTGGCATTTGGAAGAGAGCTACCCTGGTAGGCTAACTACCTTGAGTTTCTTAATCATGTGGGACTATTCAGACTTCTGGTGCAGACGTACACCAAGGCCCAAGCAGCAAGAGGAAGCCAAACAGACCTGTTGGACATTGGGTCTTCAGTTATTGGATATAGTCTTCAACTATTCCACTGTAGAGGCTGCTGTTTGGATACTAGGGGGATAACAGACAAGTTCTGTTGGCACCAACCGACACAAGAGCCATGTCCACCGGAGAAGAAGCCCCTTCCTACTCTTTCAGATGCTGAAAAACCTGTTGTGGAAGTGGTGAAATATTAGCTTAGACCGTGCAAAGGCCTGAGCTAGAAGTATTAGAAAAATTCGTTTGGAGTCTTCAGATGACAGGAAAGGAGTGTGTCTGACAGAACTGGCTTGAAGATTTTCCAGAAGAAATGAGTGAGCTACTGCTATCAGCAGTGGGCATATCCTGTCGCCATGGGATGATATATCGGTCACAGGCATCCTCCTGCAGAAAATTGGACGAAGGGTGGTAACACTTTGCTGTAGCTGCCCTTGTGACAAAAAAAGAGCTCCTTTGAAACTCAGGAGAGATGCTTAGGCTGCAACTCCATAACAAACCCTTGGAGCAGTGGAAGATGTATGGAGAAGTCATCTGGTCAGCCTACAGGACACTCCTAGTAATCTGCTGCCAGTCGGGAAAATAAGGACCCTTTGCAAAGCAAAAAGAGATGGGCAAGTATTTGTTCATAAAAACAGGTAATAACAGAACAGAACCTGTTGGCAAATTGCAGGCAGGCCCAAGCACTCTTGTAATATTAGCAGATGTAGAAAAAGAAGTCTCAGAATATTCTGAGTGCAACCTTCTCACATTAGTGATAGCAGACAAATGTCATTTCTGGGGTTGAGGACAAGGGGCTGCCATGTCCATTCGCAAATGGAATAGCTGGATTCTCAGGATCCCTGGGGAGATGGGACAATGGGACTTCACCATTCACTGGATCACTCCACAGCATTTCCCAGGTTCTTCACTCTTTTTGTTTTTCCTAGAATATATTCCAGAGAGCTAAGAGCCCTCGTCTGATCCTATACAACTTTCGTGAGGTCAGTCTCCAGTGTCTGCTCTAGCCCTTGAGAAAAGGGCTTCCATGTCCTGGATTACCTGCGTAACTTCCATTTGCTCCTTAGCAATTTAATGCTCCCCTGTTGCAGACAGATGTGAGTTAAAATGCCCCATATCTAATGTCATCTTTGTACTGAACCAAAAGTTGCAAAAAGCTAAATTCTTCTTTGACCTCAGTCTTATCTGAGATATGCTAATTTGTCTTTATGTAATTGCTGCAGAATTAAACCAACGTAATCCAGAGCAGAAGGGGGCCCCAAACCTCTCCTGGGCTGCTGGAGATCACACACAGTCATAAAACCAAAACCCAGTATCCCTCACTCCTCCACTTTCCCCGAGGTATCAGGAAGCATTCTGATCTTAGATCCAAAGTGGAAAGCTGTGGTATTTGCACTAACTTTCCTGGAGTTATTCCCAATCCATACTGTGGTAACAGATTGTCGACTCAGCTGAGGTCAGTACTTTTTTTCTGTGGCTGGGCCTCCCATTTCAGCAGTTGTGGAGAGAAGGTGGCAATCTGCGTCTTTCCCTGGAGAAGGAGAAGTTATTTGTAACAGTACTGCCGCTAAAGTATAGCTTTGCATCTTTTATATACTTCAGGAAGTTCTTTATTTGTAAGAAAGCCATATCTAAAACTCAGACACCTTTGAGGAGCTACAAATTGCCAATTCTCACAATTTTTATCATAAGTTTTGTGATATTTGAGGCTTTTTCCTCAAAGTACCAGCTCTTGGAGTGATGTGATTATGTGAGAAAATCTCATTTTTCTTTCATTTAAACAAAAAGGCAGTAATTTTCTTGCTCTTATGGTTGTAGATAGAAAGCTTTAAAATATAACCTGAGCATACTGCAAAGGCTCAGGAATCAGAAGGAAGAGCAAAATGAGTTGAACATATATTCGCTCCTAAACATTATAATTAGAAGTTTATGTCATAATATTTTTTTTTAAAGATCTGACTCATGACTTTTAAATTATTCAGTTTGGCAATACCGTATAGATTCACTGTGCTCTTGGATAAAATTCTTCGTCACGCTAAAGGCTAAACTGAGCCAAAAGTAAGTTCACTATAAACAATTACACGTATTGTCTATTCTTGGCTTTTTAAAAACATCATCTACTCCTTACAAAAACTGTATAACACAATGAAAACTAAAGGTTTCATCCAGCCAAGCCCCAGTATATGACAAATATAAAAATTGAAAGGCACAACAGAAACAGAAGCTAATAAAACTTCAACTGGGTGAGATTTATTTCTTTAAAGTGTAACTTTTCCCATACCCACCGGACCACAGTCTGTTCGGGGTTACACTAGGGTAAACCCAGAGTAAATCCAGTGAAATAATCTGACTTTATTGGTCACAACTAATATATTTTACAGTGAATTGATATCAGTTCTGCTAAGCGTATTTGTCATTCCATTTCTAGTCCCAGCATTTATATCAAGATGTAGTAAGAACAATGTGACGGGGGAATTGAGGAAGTCCTAAAATTAAGTCTGTGTGTGCAACTTCACTTTGACTGCTATCCCTTCTGCCCTGCTTCTGAATGTTAATTCTGGAATCTTTAATGATGCGATTGCATTTTTTTCCACTGGATCCTCTGCCTCTGTGAGTAATGGATTGCTGTCAGGGTTTAAATGTGAAGTGTGCAATAAGAGAGACTCCAGCCTTCCAGATCTCTGTTTCAGTTTAACCTTAAAGAGGTACTTGGAGCTACACAAACTGAGTCCTGTAGAAAGCAGGTGAAAATGGGGTATTTGCGCAGTCAGCTGGTAAGGAAACCCAGATTGCAAGAGCTACACCAACTGAGTCCTATAGAAAGTAGGTGAAAATGGGGTATTTGCACAGTCAGCTGGTAAGGAAACCCAGATTGCAAGAGAGTTTACCATCTGTTCTTCAAATACCTTGAATGAAATGGGAAAAACATGTGGCCTGCAAAAGAAAAACGATCCAGGAGTCATACTTGCAGTCTTCGGATCTATAATCAGAGGGTATTATCCATTGTGCTGCTAGCATGCTGTTGGCAAGGTCTTTGCTTGGACAGATACACCCTATAATCAAAGTTGAAAGACAGATAACGAAATTTATTTCTAAAACCCCACCTAACTTTTCCCCGAAATAACAGAGCAAAATGAAACCCTCACCAGGCTGATATGAAGATGAATTGATTGTTTGTGAAGCCCTCAAGGACAGCAGTGATGAGCAGTAGAGAAAGTTTTAGGACTTAAGCTGCCATAACACTGACAAAAAGTAAGAGGAGTAGAGGTCTTAAATGGTACCTCTCAAATCCTCCAAAGCCAAGAGCACCTATCCCTGAAACTCTCTTTTAAAATCCTGTTTACTGCCTAAAAGAGTCATCCAGATGGGATTCAAAGGGCAGAAAAGAAGGATGTACCAGAGAAAACCAAACATGTGGCATCCTTACTTAGGAAGAAACAGATGGCTTTTAAAACAAGCCTGAATAACACATAATAAAATATGTAGGGGTCCACACATTAAATACTGCCAATAAAACAAAATGACTAAGGGATCCTCTGTCCATCTTGTGTACCAAAGAACTTCAAGTACTTTGAAAGAATAGCATCCCACTAAGGAGTGCATCATAATGCAATCTCTATTCTGTCATTTTTCTGAGTCATCTGAATTTCTGAATCACCTGAACTTCAACCTCATTGTCACTTGTCCATGTAGATTAGAAATCTACATGGGGTATGGGGTAAGGAGAAGAAGAGTGAAGACTTTTTTTTTTTTTTTAATGTATAATCTGGAATCATTCATATCCTCAAGCTCAGAAAGAGGAGGCTCTTTAGATCCACTCCACAGACTTCTACCGCTTGACCTGGTGGAGTGTCTGCTCACGGTACGACAATGCTCTGGAGGGGAGGGGAGGGCACCGCTCCTGCCACCTCAGCTTCACTGCTATCTGCTGACAGCAGGACAGGGAGGCTCAGCACCCTGAATGCCTTTCCATGCACTGACGGGGCGTATCGCACATCTTGATGGACATTCCCCTAAAATGGACCTTTCTACGTCTCAGTCTTTTTCACATCCCTGCTTCCTCTCATGCTGTTCGCTTTTCCCGTTTTTTCAATCCACCATCCATTGCTCAGGGACCTCATCCTCCTCCCAGTTTCTCTGATGGCCTCGCTATAACCACCATCTCTGGATTTTCCATCCAAGTACTGTGCTCTTTCTACATTGTCAATGCCTTCACACCAAGGACCAGCTATCTTTTAATCATGTTAATTCCTGTTTCTCCTCCCAATTGCTTATGTAATTTGCCTTTCCCTTTCTCTCCCTCTCACCTCTGGGCCCATGACCCACATGAGGGTACCGTTGTGAAACCTTTGCCAAAAGAAACTCCAAAAGCGGGTTATTGAAGACTACCACGCTGCAATCTGAGCTCTTGTTGGTGCTTGAACACAACAAGGACCATATAACACAAAGTACTGAAATATCGTAAAAATACACGCGGAAGTATAGGGCAGTATGTTTGTCTGTAGTTCAGGTTCACAATTTCAGTACGTGGCACACTTCACAGAACACAGACATTTTTAAATAGTTATAGAAGGGCCCAGGAAACCTGAAAGCTGCCTAGAACTGCAGTGTCCAAGAATCAAGAACTTTAACATGTACTCTGGTCTGCTTAAGAGGTCAAAGGAAAGGGGCTAATTAGGTTTGACACCCTCTTTCCTGCAAGGCTAGACTTGGGTTTACAACCCAAATAGAATGGAAGGAGATAGTCTGGTGAGGGTATTTATTGAATGTGAAGTAAATCCAGAGATTCAGTCCATCCTACCTTAAAAAATTAGGCAAAAATCACAAAATCACTACGCTTCTCATGGCATAGTCAAAGACCTTTCCTCATTGAAGAAGGTCAAGGAAACCAAGTTTGGGAATCTAAAATTTGCCTAATTTCTGAAAAAAGGGGGGAAAAAAACCCCAGAAGATTTTATCATGAAGCATTAAGAAGAGACACACTTGCAAGTAAAAGGGTCAGACTAAATACAGCGTATCCTGAAGCCTTCAAAGTGATAGCAATAACACACTTAATATACCAGTGTCAAATTTTTATGTCCTTGGTGTATTCCAGTAATAACCGGAATAAGACTGCTTTTTGTCTCTAAGCTTGTATGTCACTTTCCCCACAGTTCAGAGAAACACTGCGATCTGGAATAAAGTTTTGAGGGGACAAAGACGGAACAAGACAAGGCATGACTAGCTAAATTATTAGGGGTGGCCTGGGATGCTGAGACTCAGAGAGAGGTGCTGTAATACCTGGAACGGAGTTATTCTCCCCCTTTCCCTTCCCTCAAGAATCTCTAATTATTTCATGCAGCAGAGAAAAGCTTTAAAAGGTCTGCAAAGTCTTCTCTTCCAGCATCGTTCCAGCTATGCCTAGATGCTCTGCTGATAGACAGGAGGTGAATGGATCTCTTTGTCAAGCACTCTAACCCCTGCCTCTCGTGTCATCTCCAGCAGCTGACACTGAAACAAGAAAAACAACAAACAGACTAACACAATAAGGCTAAGTTTCAGGCATCTAGCTCCAGCTTGAATTTTGAAAGGAGAAAGGCACTGCCTGGTGGCATGAGGTAAGATGACTATGCCACGGGAAGGGGTGGATTCAAAGCTTTGGTCAGATGGCCTCTTGCAAATGTAACTGTGGACGCGTAAGGAATTAGATCCTTGTCCTTCAGCTACAGCTTCTGGGCTGAAAACTGTTGCTTTCCCTTAGCAGGGCTGGCAGAGTTGCCCATAACATAACCCGTTTCCATGGCCAGTCCAGCCCAAACCACGACACTCGTCTGCTTCACTGGAAAACCCAACAGGTCTGGCATTGTAAGGGAGCAGATGAGGAGCACTCAGGTGAACCATTCTGCTGTGACAATGGTAATCTTGGGCAGAAAAGTGACAAACTCAAACATCTGAAAGGATGATTGTGTCTTAAATTGCTGCAGCCTCTTCTAAAGTGGCCGTGTATGTCCAAGGATGTCTTCTCTCTTCAGTGCCTCCTTTGGACTGCTTTTGGTAACTGGCATTTCAGCACAGTGGCTTTTGTGGATCCCCTTCTGATGTTGCCTTGCCATCTTGATGCGCTGGGGGACCAAGGGGTCTACCACAGATCTGCAAATCCTGCTGTGGCTGCTGTGTAGCCGTGTTCTGATTACCCCATCTGTAGCGCAATCCTCCCTTCACAGGGAATAAATGCACGAACAATTCAAAGGCACTAGCGAAAGACAGGAAGGAAGCCGCAATGAATTTTTTCCCATATCAATCTTACCACAAAGTTAGTCAAGCTTAGCCAAGAGTCACTTGTATCAAAAGAGAACAGCTACAACATTGTTGTCACTGTTATGTGACGGTCTAAATAATAGCTTTAAATATAACATTAGCAAAATAAAACCAATAGCAGCAGAAAGGCATGGAGAAGGCAGCTGGTGCCTGCCTGGTCTTCAGGACCCCCACACATGAACAAAGCCAGCAAGCTGCCTTTTGAACCTTGACTGTTTCTGCTATTGACTGATTTTGGGCTGCCCTGTCTCCTGCCTCCCTCCCCTATCATCACTATGGTGACTACTGTATCACAGCCTGTCTCCCAGTCTTTGAAACTGTCTCTCTCTCTCTCTCTCTCTCTCTCTCTCTCCCTTATTCATCCTTTCTCCCTTAGCATCCCTTTTCCCTTCGACCCAATCCTGCCCTTTAAATGATAGGATCAGCTCTGGACTGTGGCTGAAGTCATCCCAGCTGTCCAGCCTGTCCCTGCTGCGTGCTTGTCTCATTGCTCATCAATCATCTCCCAAACTACCTCGGTTTGCCAAGCAACATTTTAAGGCAAACTGAAATAAGCCACAGTTCACCTTGAAACACACGCTCCCAACTGTGGCAGCCAAAGAGCTGACTGACAAGCAGCTGTACAACAAAGGGGAGGCGAACAAATGTCCTAAGGTAAACTTTCCCTTCTCTTAAAACAGTCTCCTCGATAAATACAGGTAATGAATGCTCATCCGTCTTCCTCTTATTGATTTAATCTTATGTCAAACCCACCTTTTCACATATTCTGGAAGAGATCCCGTTTTCCTCCACGTGTCACCTAGCATCACCTAGCACAGCGACTGATAGGAGCAGAGTTCAGGGATGATAACAAGCTGTGTTGTTTCTGATGCAAGACACAGCCCCAGAGGCTCAGAGGTGCTAACTCGACTTCAACGTGGTAAATGAAGTCCGGGGCTTCAGACAGAACATCTCAGCCCTGCGAATCCTCCTTAACTTACTGAAAGAGAGAGAAAATATTAAAAGCATCGGATATGCAAAGGATCAAGTAAGGCTGTTATTTTTAACGCTCCTTATTCCCTTTCCCATTAGATTTTATTCCAGTTTTCTATAGAAATAAGGCTTATGAGATCAACTGGGCAATATACATCTCTGTGTGTGTGTGTCCCATCTTCTTTTCCCTATTAGCCAATCTCAACAGAATTTAATACAGAAACTAAAGTTCTTCAGAGTTCATTAAATTCTCATGGGATTTATAAAAAACAGTGGCCAGTGGTTTGGATCTTCTCAAGTTGACCCCACATGATTTTGCTCCTGTCGTCCAATATCTAGAATATCGCTTGGCTTTAAAATACTTGCCCGGGGGTGGGGAGGGGGGAATGTTGTAAGGGAAAAGAAAGGGGAAGCATAGTGCTTTGGTGAGTGCATGTGGTGCCTCAACTCACGTTATACACAACAGCCACTGCAGTGCTATTGTGGTAAAGGCCAAACACAGGAGCCCTCCTGGCCGCGCTCGGAGAGCGTGCCCAGGGCAGGCAGTAAAGTGAAGAGGGCAGGCTAATGCCATGCTAAAAAAAGTGTGAAAAAAACCAGGAAACCTCGTGCAGCTGTGTGCTGCAGTCACACCGGTGACCAGCAAGCTTCTCCTGAGCT
Organism: Chionis minor; assembly: GCA_013398295.1. Classification (NCBI taxonomy): domain Eukaryota; kingdom Metazoa; phylum Chordata; class Aves; order Charadriiformes; family Chionidae; genus Chionis; species Chionis minor. The sequence goes on along the minus strand of VZSF01002717.1, from coordinate 130,757 downwards.
GTACTGTGTCCAGTTCGGTTCAAGAAGGACAGGGAACTGCTGGAGAGGGTACGGCAAAGGGCTACGAAGATAACTAGGGGACTGGAACATCTTTCTTATGAGAAAAGGCTGAGGGAGTTTGGTCTTTTTAGTCTGGAGAAGACTGAGGGGGGATCTTTCCAATGTTTATAAATACTTAAAGGGAGGGTACAGGAGGATGGGGCCAGTCTTTTTTCAATGGTGCCCAGCAATAGGACAAGAGGTAATGGGCACAAACTTGAACATAGGAAGTTCCATCTGAACACGACGGGGAACTTCTTTCCTTTGAGGGTGGCAGAGCACTGGAACAGGCTGCCCCGAGAGGTGGTGGAGTCTCTGACTCTGGAGACAATCAAAACCCGCCCGGACACCACCCTGTGCAACCTGCTGTAGGTGGACCTGCTCTGGCAGGGGGGTTGGACCAGATGATCTCCAGAGGTCCCTTCCAACCCCAGTGATTCTGAGCGGCACAGCTTACAGTCCAGACAAGGACTAACCAAACCCTGGTCTAAAGGTCTGACGTCTGACTTAACGTGAGCTGTAAAAGGATATTGGACATTAGGGATATGTCATGCGGGAAATGTCTAAATATAGCTCTACATGAATGAACACAGGGTGCTGACAATGACTACCACGAACGTGCGACCTTAGGATAAGGATGAAAAATTAATCAATTAAAAATGTATAATAGGAGACAGCAGCCACTGAGGAAGTGCACTGCACAGTGCAAAGGGCTGATTGAGCCAGAGAGGAGCAGCTGTAGCTCAGTTCTTCCACCTTTAGTTGCTGTGCCACATGGGCCCTGATACGAGCGTTACAACTACTGTCCCACACCCGTACCAAGAGCTGGGATGAACCCTGTGCTGTCTAGAGCTGCGTGAAAGAGCTGTAGTCCCTGTAGCACAATGGCAGACAGCAGGGAAAAGAGATTCCCTAGCTGGATTATGGCCAGCAGATAAATGGTCAACAACAGAGGAGGACTGTTGATGGGTCCCATCTCTGGAGCACGGTTAGTTCTGGTGGGTCTGTTGTGGCTAATGGGGATGTGAGAGACCTTGAGAGATCACCGGTTGTGGGGGAGCGCGGTGAGGTATCCCCTGGTGCTCCTCGTGTTCTGGGAGTTCTAACTGCTTGACCACAGCCCTCCCGTTATTTAGGGTTACAGCGGCAGCTCGCACGGCCCTGCGAAGAATGGTCACGTCAGGGATAGGGATGGGTTAAACAGGAGGAGGAAATGACAAGGCGATCTCAAGAGAAACCTGGAGCAGCAGAAAAACAATGAAGCAGCAACATGCAGGGAAGATGGAAAGGAGGAGGAAAGCCAGCCAGCTAAAGGCAGCAGAGCAGCCATGGGAAGGTGAGGGAGGCAGAGTGGCTGAAGAACATGGAAGTTGCAGAGCATGATATCATTTATGCTTTATGCAGAGATAACAGTAGAATTGAGTATAATTAACTTAAAAGTCAATACTGCCCTTTACGTGATAGGAACATAGATCTGCAGAGAAACAGGCTGCTTACAGAACAACCTGCTCTCAGGGAAAGCCACTCTTCGGCTGGCTCTTGTAAGGTACTGGAGGTGACAACAACTGTCCATTTTGGCAAAAAGGGAAAAGGTTATTTTAAATGGGCCGGAGCAGACGTTGTTTTCTTTTGTTCCTCCAGAGGAAAAAAAGACAAGAGCACACAAATGGAGAGCGAGAGGGAAGAGCCGTGGAGACAGAAAACACAGCGGCTGTTGTGGTGCTGACTCTTCCTCTCCATCTCACTGTGAAAGAAAGGGCACAGCACACGCTCTTATCATTTCCTCTGAGATGATTTGTACCAGCCTTCAGCTGTTCAGGGCACCGCTCAGTCTTTCTGAGCACCCTCGCAGCACACTGACAAAAATGCAATCTTGGCTGCCTAATCCAGACTTTGAAATAGGTCTGCGAAAGCAGACAGAGGAGAGAAGGGGAAACAGGGATAAGGAAGAAAGAAAATAGGAAGAAGCCCAGCTGGGTGGAAATGAAGATTTCAGCCGGATCCTTTCCTTCAATTTCCCTGACTAAGTAATTTTTCTGAGGTCAAGTAGAATACACCCATTTTAGTAACAGTGATTTCTGGGATTCAAGAAGAGCCTGGACAGGGCAGCCCTCATGGTAACAGTTTCCCCAGAGGTCTCTCCTCCTTACCTAGTGCCCCTTGCAAGCCCCGAATGGGCAGAAACCCCATTCACTCATCGTTTTATCCTGTATTAATGACCTTCTAGTTTGCCGCGTGAATTTAACAGAACCCTGAGCCTGTGACAATAGGCCTTTTGCTCCAGTCAATTCCATGTATTTTTAATAATTTCATTACCTCTATTTTTTAAAAAAAAACTTGTGTGAGGGACTGAGTTCAACCCTGTGTAACCCCAAATATCTTCAAGGTGTTGACTTCCACGTTTTCACCCTGCTTTTATTAAACCAAAATCAGTCCTGCTTTAATCTAGTGGACCGTCACACGGGCCGCAGTTCAGGAGCTCCTGCACATCCTCAGCTCCCGTCCCTGTTTGTAGGGATGCCGGGGAGGGTGGGCACAGCACTGCTGGGAAGCTGATTCAGCCGTCACACTCTAATCCGCTGCAGCGTGCAAGCTCCCACAGCGTGGTCACCTCGTGTAGGACAAGCTCTCCTTGTGCCGGGCCAAGCTGCGGCAGAGCCCCCGTGCCCAGTGCTGGGCAAGGAGCAAGCACCGCACGTATCCTGCTTCCGTGCTTTCGCAGGGGCTGCGGCAGAGAACCTGCAGGGTTATTATCACCCTGGCTGGCACCATGGCCATCCCTAGCCACCGTCCTCCCGCACAGGCGGAGGGACGAGCGCTGTGCTCGGTACACGAGCAAACGTTCTACCCCAGAAACCCCGGGGAAGGGATTGCAGGGCACCAGGGGAAGGGATTTGCAAGAGAACGTGGCTGCCAGTATGTTGGAGGTAGGTTGGATCCCGTCCTCTGCTGTCCCTTCAGGGAGGCGCAAGGGCACAGTCCTAGCATCACGCTTTTGGCTTTAGGGCTGGAGTGCCTCCACGCGCGCGTGCGCAAACTTCAGGTATCCCTCGGATTTTCATTTTGAAAGCCAAAGGTGTTTCTTTTGGTAAGGTTTTAGCTAAGGAGGGATTTTCAAGATTGTGGTTTTCCACTTACCTGGGTACGGAGCTGCCCCTCGCCGCCCATGTGCTCTCTCTGCACGGCGGGTGCAGCAACATCCAAGAAAGCTCCTGCCACCCATGCACATACATAGCGTGTGTTTCTGGCATTTTGTTTGTTGTTTTGCACAATAAACAGGCTGAGGGTCCCCACGGTTAATTCCCCTCTCCCTGCTTTTTAATGGGGCTAGTTCCACCTCAGCCACGCCAGCAGAAATACTTACTGTAGAAGTACAAATGCGAGGAAAAATAAGTTGTTAAAATATTGACCCTGAGGTGCAGAGCGAAGTAAAGAGAGTCTCCTGAGAAAGCCTCGTCTGCTGCATTTTATTAAACAAAAATAACTTGGAGACGCCGGAGAGCCAACTATTTGCCCAGGCCTCAGCGAAGAGATTTGATTTTTATTCTTCTCTTGCTGCTGCTCCCTTTACTTTCCCGTGAAGGAAGGAGGGTAAAAACCAGGATGGTCGTGTTCAGACTTGGGCCCAGGGAAGTGACAACCGAGGATGCGGCTGAGCCTAGTGGGGGAGAAGGGACAGGAGCAAAGCAAGCCGGACAGGCTTTCCAGGTCACGGAGTGACCTACCTGCATGAAGTAACCTGAAGGACTGACGTCCTAAACTCCAGGACATTTTACACAACTTTAAGCCAACAAAACTGAAACAGAGCTAAACAGATATTTGCCCCGCTCCCTGTAAACTTTCATAAGCTGAATTAGTTTGGTCTTTGCTTTTGCTTTGGGACCACCATTTAATAACCTAGGCGTTGCTTCAAGAGAAACCTTGGGAGTTGAAGGACTGTTAAAGCTGAGGAAGACAGGCAGGCAAAGAGCACACTAACCCAAGAATGAAGCCGGTAGTCATTGACAAAAATCAATCATTACTGAAATAGAACCTAATCGTAATAGGTTTTTTAATGCAATTTTTTTAAGGTAGAGAGCCCAAGAATTAAATGAGTGTTATCTAGAGGTTAAAGTGTACTGGTGCCTCTAGATTCTCCCCAGGTCCCCAGAGATGACATGTGTGATACCGGGAGTTTAACTGCAAACACTCAACAGAAGGACACCGGTCTATTTTAGTCCTCAGGGTCATTTCTTGCCCTTCTGTGGAAATACCCATTTTAGGCCTCTGCTTCTGACCCCTCAGGCAGCCCTTAGTCCCATTGCCAGCACTTGGAGGATCTCTTTGAGGAGAGTGATGACAGAAGAAAGGGATTGAAGGTCCCTTGGGAGGTTATCTAATCCATCTGGTTACCTAGTCCATTCAGGAGGATCAGCTCTACCCTACAGATGTTAAAGCTTCAGGACGCTCCCAGACTGCAAGACATTTAGTTGCTAAGCCAGGGTGAAAGGACTGTAAAATTTTCCTGGAGGATGACTCTAGCAGAGAAAATCTGTAGCCCAAAGAGAGCTGCTAGAGCCAGACATAGGAAGAATAAAGAGCAAAACCAAATATAGTGAGGCATTCTGTAATTTTTCTGCTGTTGCAACAGCCATTGGGGTTACAGCACCCGCAGAAGTTAAAGGCAGCTTTCCAGAGTCACTGCATCCATGCTGTGTGCTAAATGAACCCTCAGGATCTCTGTTGTAAGCTTCTCACCTTGCCACCAGCATTTCTACCAACGCACCAACAAATGGGGACAGACAGCAGCACGGTGGCTCCTCAGTACCTGATAGATGAGTATGAAATGTGGGCAAGAGGGCAAACTGCATGAAAGCCTTCAAGCCTGCTCAGAAAGGCATCTACCAGCTCAGAGAGAACAAAAATCAGGCAACCCCCTGAGAATTTCAGGTATATTAGGACACTGACCCAAAGGAGGACTCATCTGCAGCTTAACTCTGGAAGGTTACTTTGGAGAAATGTTTTAATGCTGTGCTGCGTTCAGAATGGGCAGGATGTTGAAGTGAGGTTCAGACCGTTCCCTTATTGAATAAGAAGTCATTAGCAGGTTTCCAAACTACCCAAACATCAATTCAACCTGAGACCTGAAATGGGAGGCTGGTCTTCGTTTCTCGCACATCAACCAGACAAACCCGGCCCTTAGCTGCAGTCATCTAGGTGTAAAGCACGGCAGCTACCTACTTCTTGGTGGTCAGTTTAAAATAACAGTTTTCAAGAAAAGCCCAGGTATTATTTTTGCCCCTACTATTCAAAATGGACAGCTGCCTATAAGTCAGTTAAAACACTTTTTTTTTTTCCCTCTATCCAAATTACTTATTTCCTAGGTTCTAACCAAATCTCTTTAGCCCTCATATGCAAGAATTGCATCAGTGGTTTTTGTTTAGATAGAATGAACATCCCCGGGAGAGCTGGGGAGCCCGTGCTCATACAAACGAGTTTCCATGGGCCAGTGTTGTCTGAGACTTTCCCAAAAATGTCTGAAGAAGCTGAGACACACGCTGCAAAGGAGCAGCTTTCCTCCTGGATGTGTAGCCTTTCCAAGAAAAGGACGTTCTGTTCTCCGCCACCTCTAAAACCAAAACTGATTCTGTCATCTCCATGTTTGTTTTGCTATATCTGATATTTTTAAATTATTTATTAAATACAGGGGTGATTTAATTGAGTGTTTGTAATAGCATGAGATCTGTGCCATTGGCTTGAGCCAAGAGCCAGAAGGCATGCAGGAAAACTTCCCCCATCACGCTGCCGCTGCCAGGCCTCCATGGCTTGCAGAAAATCCCTTTCTGATCACTCAACCTCCCTAACGTTTTCCCCACCACCACCAACTGGGATAAAACTGCTGTGAGACATTGTCTAGGAGTCTGAACTATGCACAAAGGATCCCACTTTAATTTCACCATAATTGCCAAAAATTGGTTTCCAAATCCTATCGTAACCACGCTGTAGAAAGAGGCCATGTAAAAATCTTCCCTCCTCACTGCATTTACCAGAATCATCGAACTTGTGCTGTAGGACTATTGCACTGGAAACTATTATAATGAAAGCTCATTTAATTTCATTGCAGAAGTGCCCAGACATGAAATGTATACAGTAAAACATTTTCAAGGAAAAATCTTAGAAGATCCCATTTCAGGAAAATGCAATGCAGGGGTTTCCGTCTGGAAACCAAAGGGAAGTCGGAATTTTACAATGCTAAAACAAATACCAGAAAACACAGAAATCAGCTGTGCAATAGTGAAATAAAATCACTGTGAATTAAGTGTCTGCTTACACAAAAGACACCGAACAAAAACAATGTAAAAATTACAATATTAAGACATAAATCCACAAAAGGGGAATTCTAAATTAAGTCAAATCTTTGCTTAACGCAATTCTTATTAAAAAAATTGACACCTTTCCAGAAAGACACCTTATTCCCACTGTATTTTCTTTCTGCGTACCAGGCCATAGAGTAAGAATGAATAAATGATTATTTACACAGTGTAAGTAATCCTCCATATCTCACATTCACAGGTAAATGCGCGGGACTCAAGGCACCCAGCAGTACGATTGACTCACCAGGACTGCATTTCACTATGGCTGTCCCTCTTCGCGTCACCCTCCGTGGTCCAAATTCACTTCTGCAGAGGAACCGGTGCCATTTACGCCCCCCTACCCCTTGATTTCCCTGCAACCAAAGGCAAACAACAAGCAACGGGACTTGCAGCGCCTTTCTCTCCACTGCTGCCCTTCCACATGGAGATGGGCTGCTGCCTTACCCTGGGGCACAGTGGGGTTTGTCTGTCCTCTCCCTCACCCAAGTCCTCCTCATTGCCTGCCCACAGCAAAGGTTCACGCAGAGCTGGAAAGCCACATGGACACTGGTCCCTCTGCAAGGCTTGATGCCACCTATGGGAGATGTACCATGACAGCGCCAGGGGAGACCCTGGAGAGAGAAACAAGAAAGAAGGGGTGAGCCAAGGACCCCAAGCACTATGGTTTCACCAACACAGGGTTGAAGAGACGGGATGGGTGACATCTCGCCTCTGTTGAGGGCTGAGCACTGGCTTGAGCTACCAGCACTAGAAGTCCTCAGCCACCACTGTAGAGCTGTGCCTTACGGAGCGGTGCCTGGCCAGGAGGCAAGGGAGCCCACCCTGAACCAGAAATGGAACTAGAGCCAGCGTGGGTGAAGGAGCCAGTCTCCAGGAGGCCTGAGCAAAGGAGGACAAAACAGGAGGACAGTGGGAGAAATGTGTGAGAGAGGAAACGATGGAGGAGGCAAAAATTGAGGAAAGGAAGGTCAAACAAAGGAAAGTACTTTCTCCATTTGAGCAGGCAGCGCTGGCCCCTGGAAGACTCCCAGCTGGAAAAAGCCCTCCTTTTGTTCCTGAATTCCCCATAGAGAGATGTGGACGAGAAAAATTTTTCTTGTGCTCCCGACGAAACAAACTGGGACATGCCCTATAACAAAAGCTACTGAAGCAAAGTCAGCACCGGCACAAGAACAAATGGGTCCGAGCTGGCCACAAGCACGTTTAAGGTGGCAGCAAGAAGCGTGGCTCTGGGCGACAAAGGGCAGGAGCTTAATTCAGTATGAAATGGAGCTTGATGCATTCCTTAAAGGGATTATATAGTGCAATCACCTGTGAAGACAGGCAACATGTTTGAGACCCCCACCTCCATTCCCAAATCCCACAGCGCTTTCTGCACCTTGCTTCTGCCAGCCTCTCGCGCTGTCACGGAGCCAGCAGCACCACGCTTCAAGAACAACGGACAAATGCCCAAAACAAATTTAGAAGCTGTTAGTGTAGCGACATACGTATTTATACTCTTACATGGAGAAGATCGACTTTTTCACTTAGGAATATAGGGCCAATCAAGGGCTGCAAGAGCACATACAGATCCATCCCAAAATAATGCTTTCTGTATATTTCAGGAATGAGCCTTAACTATACTTAGGATAAGGAATTTGTCTTCATGTGATGAGCCTGACCTCATCATCTACAAAAGGAGCGGTTGTGAGCAAGCAGACACTCCTCTCCTCTGCAAGGTCCAAATCACCCGTATATTTCATATATTTAAAGTACTGATCTGGAACCCATTGCCGTAGCGTCTGAGTGCCTTGTAGTCTGCCTAAAAATAAACAAATATCAGTTACCCAAGTGGGTGACTCATAATCATACACGAGCCCCTTCCAGTGTGAGCAGGTTGGCTGGTTAATTAACTTGAAGTCTGCCTAACGGATGATCCTAATACTACCCTCAAACTACCATCAAACCACTTTAATTAGTACATGTAAAAGGGCCAAAGCGCATAAAGCTAGTAAACTAATCTCCCTTTCTCTCCTACATCATACGCTAGAAAAAATCCCTTTTCTCAGACCAGAATCCATCCCTATTGACATCAAATGCCAATAGAGCTTTTTCTGTCCTGCATTCAAAATATGGGCAGAGGGGCAGGTTTCCATCATAGGACCAGTGAAAATACAGCAGTGCAACCCTTCACAAAATCAGAAACCCAGCATAAAATTCAACCTGTTCTTCAGGTAGTTGCTGTGACGCTCATGTAGCCTATCATCGATATTTCTGGTAGCTTAACCTCGCCCTCCATACAGAAAACACAGTCTATTGAGATGATACTTCTGAATCTTGACCTCATGTGAAATATTTTCTTAAAAAAACATAAATATTTCAAAATAAAAATATTTTTGAATGAGCGGAGCCCTTTGGGATCTGATAAGTAGTTTATTGACTTGAGCTTAGTTTTCTGTTTTTTAAAAACACCTGTCTACATATAGGTATATACACAAACATGAAAATATATATATATATATACACACATATGCACACACACACATACTTATGGATATATGGGACCATACGGAACTCTTTTTGCGATGCCAGACTCAGCCTAGGGGAGCTTTGCTGACAAGCACCGGAACCTTTGCCATGACTTTGACATAGCCCTCTCACTGCCAGCAACATCAGTTTAGTTATCATTCAAAAATGCAGAAAAAAAAAATCTGGGTTTAATTTCCTTAAAACGCCACCATACTCAATTGTTCAAAGAAAAATAAAGTTCACTTTTAAAAAAAAGAAAATCCCAAACACTAAAACACCAACCAGATCTTGTGGCATCTTTCTATGAAGCGTTACAACTGGCCACCTTTAAAAGACACTTGACGTTTAAACCCATGTCGTACTCCCCATGCTGGTTGCTTTCCAGTCCGAGCAACTCCTCTGGGCTGGAAAGGGAAGGAAGAGGGATCCTGACAGACACTCCTCATCTATAATCAGCAGCTATAATCACACTGTCCTTTAGCTGGCTCCAGCATTTTCCAGGCTAAACCCCACCGTTCTCACGCAGGGAAAACTCTTTGGAAGTCAACGCCGAACTGCCGCTACAAAGTCAATGAGAATTGACTTTTTCAGCCTGTCTGCAGGTGCCAGCCACGGTTGCATTTTGACATCCTTCCATTACACCAGCTTTGTGTGTACAAATGAGTGAAGTTGCTCCCCGGTGACAGACTTGAAGAGACTTATTACTACCGACAGCTGCAGGAACTCTCTTTTTGCTCAAGAGATAAAAAATGTGTGTTTTGGAGCCAAAGAACCAGACAGTCAGAGTAAAACACGCTGAAGTTGATGAGAAAACTCCTACCAAATTCAGTGGGACCAGGAACTCACCCCTTCTCCCGGTGGCTAATGGAGATGTGCAGTAATGTCTCTTGGCTTTGTGGCTTCTTTACAGCCTCTGCAGCCCTGCGGCATTCACGCACCACAGCATCAGGTGTACAATTGGAGCTCACATCACCAAGTAGTCTCATATCTACACCAATCCCAACATTTTCCTGCACAGAAATTTATGCTGGCCAATGCCACCTAAAGAATGAGAAAAACATCTGGTCTCATAACCACTTCTATGGGCTCCCTGTAGCTGAACTGAGGTGACTCTTTAGGGCTAAATGCACACATACAATACCTCTCTCGGTGTTGCTACTTGAGTTTTCTATCAGCGTTCCAAAATGTGTGAAAACAAAGATAATTCAGTTTTTCATCTTTATTGATGGTTTCAAAGCGATGTTCACTAGTGCCTACATAATTATCTAAGTGAGATAATACAACAAAACACCTTTCCAGACACAGGACTGCATCAGCGGATGAGCTGTATGTATTGCTTGTACTGTGAAAAACACCGTTAAAGTAAGTAGGGCTTTGTTCCAAAAGTTATTTTTTGGAGGAATTATGAAAGTACATTAAAACAAAGCGAAAAATGTGCTGTGCACAATGCAAACACAATGCTCACCACAGAATCCAGACCAAATAATAATAATTACAAAACTTAAAAAATTCCCAACATTGTTTTGTGTGGGTTTTGTTACAGGGAAAATAATTAGCATGAATAATACAAGTAGGCATTTCTCTGACCTAACCGGAGTCTGAACAAAGGCAAGAAAATCTTCATGTTGTGGGCTTTTTTTCATTTTATTTTAAGATGCTTGTGAACTTCATGGGATATTTTCAGCCCGATGTTGGGAAAGTGGTGGACAATACAGACAATTTCATGTGCTACACCTGACCCTTTTCTCTCCTCTGAATGCTTTTCTTGATGTATATTTGTAGTTACCTTTAGAGCTTCCTTCTTACTCTAGAAAAGAACCACCCAGAACTACAAGGGAAACAAAACAGCTGATTTTACATGAAAGTGGCAGCAAAACTAATTATACAGAGCATATCCTCGAATTTACTCAATTTACTCAGGGAAGACACTAGAAAAATAGAGACATTTAAATTTTGGGGGGTAAAAGTAGTGCAGTGCTGAAGCCAGTAGCATCTTTTCAGCATTAGCGAAGGCTGACAGGTTGCACTGGGGGTCAGAGCATTCTTTACCTCTATGTAATGGGGTTAATGAAGGTACATACACTTCCCTCTGCCATTGAGCTGGGTTTTTTCTTCTTCTGTTAAAGAAAGCAGGACGTGACATTAAAAAATTAGAAATCCCCTGGAACGAAAACAAAGGATGAATTTAAAAGACATTCAAACTACAAGTTTTATTTCTGTATAAAATATGTCATTTGTGCCAATGTACTCAGTGCTGTGGCATTACGCTGCAATAACGTGAATTCTGCCATGAATGTTACTAAAGAAAAACAGCTTCTATTGTAACTCCCACCTTGGGGCTTGTGTCTGGATTTGGTTTTTGAACAGAGATATTATTTTTCTTACTTTAAAGTTACTGTGTAAAAAAGACCTGTTGGGCTTGGGGTTTCCCCCCCCCCCCCTAATTTCAGCATCCAAAAAGGAATTAATCCCTTTTGCCTGGGTGAAGCCCTGTGGCAGGGTAAGAGCCCTTGCGTGGGCGACTGCCCATACCAGCATCCTCAGGGTGAGCCCTGCCCTTTGGTTCCCTGACACCATGGGGTAAAAGCTCCCCACTTCTCCCTCACCTTCTCTCCATTGCCAGGAGCTCAGAGGTGGTACTCCATGTGAGTACCTCATCCATTGCTTGTCTGCTAAGCAATTCCTTCAGGATCCAGAGAACGTCTCTGGATCCTCTCTCCTTTGCCTGTATCCTGAAGCAAGGAGAGACATGAGTTAAGATCTTCAGAGGGGCTTGGAAGTCCTGTGCTCCTCTGGCCATGAAGGATCCATCCTGTGCTACTGCTACCAGTGATAGTGCTGTTGGTATCGCTGACGTCAGGCAGCTGGATTTCAAAAATCCTTTTCCATCCCTTGTGTCTGTGATTCAGTAACCACCTGATCCTGCAACACCCATGGTAGCCCTCTAAGCCTCAGAGGCACGTCCACTCGGTGCCAGAAGTACACGTGTCTGTGTGAGACTCAGTCCACGCTGTCTGCCTCACGCTTGTATCACGGTCCTGAAATACCTGCTGAGCACAATCAGCACCAGCAAAACTGTGCCAATGACAACACTGGTTTGCACCAGCAGCACGTAAACTCAGGCTTTGAGCACAGTCCTGAGGTATCTTGGTATCAGGAACCATGTCTCAAGCTCCCACACCCATCCTCCTTCTGAAATGCAAGAAAGGAAATTACAGTCCCTCATCAACCCTGTTTCTACCAACCTGTCGTCATCCAGATTTGACTTCATTAGGGACCTTCCCCAGGCATATCCAGGTTGTTGCTACCTTTCTGCTCAACAGGCTTATCCACCAAGCAAACTGGCAGGGACCAGGCAGGGACCCTGTCCAGGCAGGGGTCTCCCTGAAACTCATTGCACTGGGTTTTGGCTTAGGCAGCCAAACTAACCCTGATGAGCACCAGGGACATCTTCACCTTTATCAGCTTAATGTTCATGCTTCAGGACACCAGCGCTGGTTGGCATCTTCAGGCTGGAAGACATCACCAGAGTCTCTCTTGAAAGACTTGTCCATGAGGGACATTTGATGAGCAGCTGCTCCACTGTTCAGCCCTCACCTCCCAACACGCCGTGCCATGACAAGATCCAACACAGATGTCGGAAAGGTTGTCCTGCCTTCAGGCTTTAAACAAACCCTGAGGCTCAGCATCAAGGAGCCCTACTTGGGATCTTCATACAGTAAAACAGACAAGCGCAATCAATCAAAGAAATAAGTAATACCATGAAAAACAAAATAAATAAAGCTGTGTGTTCTACAAACAACGTGTTGAAGGTGAGGCTGGATTCGTCCCAGATACCCAGGGAACGATGAGTTGCTGGCCCTTTCCCTGTCCTAGGAGTCATAACAAGTCTACGTATTCATGGAACTGAAGGAGCTTGATTCTTCTGAGATCCCTGAAATTTTGTGTAATTTGGTCAAATGAGTTCAAAATTAGAGGAGGACGGAGCGACAATATCAGCACATAATCTCACTTGCATAGTTACCATTTAGCCCCAGTCACAAACCCCTTTCCTACAGCTCCCTGGCCCTCTGCAGGAACTGAGGGCAGGACAGCAGAAGGATGTGTGCCACCTGGACCACGTTACTCTGGGAATTCTTCCTGTGTGCTGAACAAGAGCACAGCACAGCAAAATGTGTGCTTACCTCAAACGGAATGCCTCTATGTGGGCACGTAACCATCGCTAGTTTTTCCCTGCTGTCCCACTTATGCCAGAGGGACCGTCCACAACCGAGATAGGGACCGCTATGCAAACACTAACATGCAGCAAAGGCTGGGGTGGTCCGATAGACACAATCAGGCTTCAAACTGCCACCACGGGACCTCCTGGAGCTCCTCTGACAAAGCCCTTGGTCTCTGTGGTTTAGCCATTCCCATGAAGATAAAACTGCTCCCTTTCTCTCGCTTGTGCTTGTCTGATGCTCTCAGTAACAGCAGACCCTCAAAAAGCATGCAGGGGAGCACCCCAAAAATCTGGGGGTTATTTCCTCTTTTGTTTTTTTTTTTTTTAAACAGAAACACGTTTCAATTTGCAAGTGGTTGATCCATGTTTTTTAAAAGGGTATCTTTTCCTTCCCGAGCATCCCCACCTTCCCCAGCTACGGGTCCCACCTTTCCAGCAAACACCCTTATGGAAATGCAACTTATTGCCACATCCTTCGGCTGGAGTATCTCAGACTGCCTCTTGAGAGAGAGCGAGCAAATAACGCTAGCAAAGTCCTTTTCAAGTGATACAACTGCATCAGCACTGGGACATTTGCCAGCACTGCTATTTTTTTGGCAAGAGAAGGGTAAAAAGCCACTGCTCCAACCGACATAGTGAAGCTGGCAAAACAGAAGCACGGGCCATTGCATCTCTAATGGCATCTGTCTCCTCTGTGCCCCTTCTCCAGCCCTACTTTCTCCCACCGCCGCTCACACACAGAGTTTTGAGTCTGCCTGGGAAGGGAAGGGTTGTACCGCTCTCTCCTTATGCAGATAAAGCCAAAATGTCTAGTGTAAACAGGTGTAAAGGACCTGTGGGCGATGCGGACCGTATGCTGCAACTCCATTCATTCACTCAGTCACTCATCCCCTCATTGAGCCACCAACCCGACGGCATCTCCTCAGATCGCCTTCCGAACTACAAAGCTTTTGTTTCAAAGGAAAATGCTTTGAATGATCTTTGTGCAAGAAAAAAAAAAGATACCAGTGTCAGTGAGGAGAGCTGCAGCGCTGCCGTTTGGTCTGTGGGGCACCGCTGAAAGCAGCAAACAGCCAAAAGCGTAGCTGCAGCCCGTTCGCTTTAATGAGCAGTGAACTTCATGGGTGAGTTGGGACTGTTTCATCAACAGTGTTATTAAGCAAAGCTCATCTGCCCTCCCGCCTTCCGCCTGTGAAAAAGAGAGAAGTTCAATACCGAACTCTGCGCCAACGCAACTGCAAAATTACAGTTTAAAAGAGAGCTCAAAAAGGGGAAGCTTGGGGGGGGGGCTGTTTTAGCAGCAGCCGCAGTCCAGCCTTGCTGCAGTGACCCAGGTGGGCTTCCCTGGGCGAGGGCACCTTGACAGCCTCGCAGCTTTGACCGGGATGCTTTGGCACAGCAGAGAGCACAGGGAGACCTGGCACAGTCCGAATGCAACTTCCAGAGCCTCTGCAGGCTCGCACCTCGGCTTTCATTTAGCAAACAGCGCGTGGTGCAGTCTGACAGCGCCGGGAAGGAGCCTGTGCCGTAGCTACACATGCACGCAGGCAAACTGAGCAACAGATAGGAAAAGCGACGTATACGCAGCCACATCTCTGTTGATGAGCAGGTCAATCCTGATGACAGGCTCTAATCCTTCTTGTTAACGCACCTAAATGTCTTCCTGCAGTTTACCAAGTTGATGCTACTCGGGCAAAATACCACAATCAACATATAAGTTGGCAGGCAGGGCAAATTGAAAAGGCTTTGAATAATGTTGATCCAATTCCTAGCTTGAAAGCTTATAGCTTACAAACAACATAACATGTAGCAACACTGTATATTGATTTCATTAAATAATAGCATTGGGTGGGGGGAAATTGCTCTGAATAGCGGCTTTTAGGAAAATCACTTCATAGTCCATAGTGTCTGATAAAAACGTACTGCTGGCAATCGAGACCAAGGGGAGAAAGAGCTGAATCAGAGGCCCCCGGGATGCAGTGCCAGTCTCTGCTGCAAGGGTGTGGGAATCCTGCAGCAAATTTTACTAATTCTCCTCCAGCCCTGCAGTCGCAGCATGTGACTGTACTCCCCCGGCCCCCGGGCTGCCGCCACAGCCCCGCTCTGCCCTGCGTCCCCAGGAACCGCCGCTGAAATCCTACACGGCGAGACACGGCATCAGTCCCTGCCCGCAGCACTGGTGCTGGGACCGGTCAGATTGTGCCGCACAATAAAGCGTGGCTGGGGCAGCGTTTTGGGTAGGGCTGGAGCTGCGCTGGCGGGCTTTTACCGGGGTGACTCGACCAGGCTCCCCCCGGGCAAAGCGGTCTGCGTGCAGGCACCAGTCGTCTGCAAAACACAATTTCTGCCAGATAAATGTTCCTAAGCATTCCTCTGCTCCCCTTACCCCCAAATAAGGCTTAGTAGGGAAAAAGCTGCTGAAGACGTACATATCCAAGGGGCTTTTCCCGATAGGATTATCCCAAGCACCTCATGCATCTCGTCACACCTCTAGCCGGGACAGCTCTGCACGGAGAGACCAGAGCCTGGCCACCAGCAAGATGCAAGGGAAAACCCTCAGATTTGTCAAATTATCTGCCACTCACAGAGGCACGGACCGCGTTCGGATCCGGTGAGGCAGCCATTTAACCTCACCATTAAATTTCCATCAGGCAACGCCGCTACCCCTGCCAGGGTGGAGCCCAGTTAATTGGGCTTGTGACCTCCCCGTTCCCGGGCTCCTCTCATTAAGAGCCCACTCGTAAAGACGCAGACGCTGCCAGCCAGAAGCACACTATTAGTAGTAATAGTAGTGGCGTGGTTATTATTAGCTAGTCTTTTATTTATTTTTTAGGAAGTTCTACTGCTGGACTGCAGATCTGCCTGCAATGCTATTCTGAGGGGAGGGGGCTGGGGAGGGCAGACTCCCCGGCACCAAACCCATCATTAATCTATTTTGAAAACAAGATCGTGTTTTCCAAATATCACTGCATGACTCGCTCCTATCCTGCCAACACATTTTTATGGTGGTTTGGGATTTTTAGGGGGTTTCTTGGTGGTGGGGGAGGAAGTTAGCGACTGATAAGCGTACTAGCCTGCTTCGCAGCGAGCCAGGAGAAGAGTCTGTGCCCTGACCCCAGCCGTGCTGAGCCAGTAAAGCCCTTCTGCACCCGGTGGGGATCGGGTCCCCAGGAAGCCCTCTCCACGGGTGCTGCCTGTAATCCATTCCAGCCGAAGGATGTGCCCGTTTCAATACACAGTGATATATGGGGGCAACGGCGTCACTGGCCACGTGTGCAGGAGGTTTGCTCAGGCGCACACCCCAGGAGCATGGTTACACCCCAAAAAGCTAGCCCGACTGCAGCCCGAGGGAGATGCGGGGCGGGATTCTCCGCCGATGCTCTGCAAATCTGAGCTTTACCTGCCCCATTCCCGCTGGAACAGCTGCCCGTGCTGCAGTACAGCCCCCCTGGCTGCCCCACAACGGGGACCCCGCAGCCGGGGGTAGGTTCCTCGGGGTCCCGGCCATGTTTGCCAAAGGCAAAGGTCCCATCTCCGTCACTGCTGTGGCTAAGGACGAGGCTCGGCTCCAGGCTCCGCGTCAGAGCTCCTCTGAACAGCTTACAGCGCTCAAGAGTGGACCGCTGCTCCAAATCCCAACGGATTCGCCCTGCACCTCGGTAAAGATGAGCTCAGGATCAGCCTCTTTCTGCTGTAGTTTAAGGGAGATGTGTGCTGTCCCGATGGGAAGAAATGAGCTGGCTGCTGGCAGCCTTTGCAGGCAGGAGCAGCAGGGACAGGCAAGGACCAGCAGCCTTGCTGTGCAGACAGCGCGGAAAGCGAAACGCTACTGTTTGAGCTGATCGCTTCGGACACCCTTTGGGGAATCCCCAGCATGCAAGATGCTGTTTGCTTTCTCCTGAGGTCCCTCAGGAGCTTTCGGGCAATTACAAATGCACGCGGCAGAGCGCAAAACCTGGCTTCTCCCTGGGATAGATGAGGCAGCCTGGTCCTGCACCAAGGGCAGCCTGGAGGAGCCATGCTCATCGTGAGCTTCCGCACCTCCCCTGCCTCCAGCCCGGCACTGACATGGGCAAAAGGCACCCGGGCAAGGAGCGACAGAGGTGAGAGTGCAGACCCACAGCTCAGGAAACACAGTCTCTACTTCCCGATGATCCCATACCAGATGCTTGGCTCTGTGCCTCGGTTTCCCTCCCTGTAAAATGGGCTAGCAGCCACCCTTCTGGTGAGCCCTCTGGCAGGGAGGCAGGGGAAGCGCTGCGAGTGCCATCACATGGGCACTGCCCTGGAAGGGGGCAGGCAGATGTGCCAGCTGCATAGCAGGAACAGCCGGAAGGGCCTTAGCACCTGGTTTTTCTCAGTTTAAAAACCAGGAATCCTGGTCAAAGGAAAAGAAGTGAATAAAGTCGGGTGAGAAGCCAGGTAGCTGGCGAAGTCGCAGAGCTGGGGAAACCAAGGCAGAGACAAGCTTCAGTTGGGAATCAATTCACTGACACTGAAAAGCATCTTCAGGAGAGGGTCTTGTCCACCCCCAAGAGCGGGACAATCCTGGTAGTGAGAAGTCCATGTGCTACTTCTAAATATTGCAGAACATCCCAGCTGCTGCAGGGGAAGGAGTCCTCCCCTTAGGACAGAGCCAGGCCAGCTCAGGAGAACGTGAGTGTGCTGCATAACAGGTCTCATGGAGAGGCTAGCGGGTGCTTTGCTCATTTAAAACGGCGTTGTGCTTATTCATCTTTGTGCAATGTCCCCTGTGATTGCACACGGCTGCATACAATACTGGAGAAGTTACGAGAAATTCAATTATATTGATTTACAGAAGAAAGAGACAATAACAAATGTAATGGGTAGTTGCTATTCCATATTTTATCGTGAGCCATTAAGACTTCGGTTTCTAATATCCTCTACCTTTAGTGTGAGAATGAAATTAAAACAATCATTTTCAGGATGAGGCACTTCTCCACGCAAAGGCCAGAGCTGCCAGCTAATCAAGTGTCAACACACATAAATCAAGGCCTCCTCAAATCTGGGTGCATTCAGGTACTCGCTGGAAATCAATTGAAAAAGGTTCCTTTCAGAAAAGGTGCTTCTTGTTATAAAATATGCCAAGCAGGCGTCCCACTCATTGTGCAAATCTAGTTGTAGACTGCATAAATATACAGCAAGAAACTGAATCTTAGCTGGCTTCTATTTTATGTCCATGTTTTGAAAATCCACCCTCTAATTACTAGATAGGTGACCACAGTCTAGAGCAAGAAAACAAAAAACTCAAAGCATTAAGCAAGAGCAAGCAGAGAATTGTACTGGTCTGTCGCATGTTCCGGGTACCAATGACCAAAACCTGACTGATTTTAGGGAAGACTTGAAGAAAGATTTTTGAGAGGGGTAACAAAATCAGTCACCCAGACATGAGGTTACCAGCTAAGGAATCCCTGGCATCTCCTGCTGCTGGATACGCATATCAATAGTGACAGCTTAATGTCCTGCTGATCTGCTGCCGGGTGTACAGCTCTACTTCCACAAGGAATAAAGCCCTGAGATTCTCCTAACGGGGCTTTCCTCCTCTGGCTCACCTCTCATTAGAGATCGCAGTACCATGATGGCCCAGATGGAAAACATAGTGCAACCAATTCTCCAAACCTCTTCCTTTCAGCAAATAGAATCTGAACCCACCTCCTTTGTAGGTATGCTGCTAGCAGAGGAGTTTGCCTTCCCAGTATTTAGATTCTGTGGGGGACACAAAACCAGGCAGCCACTCTAATGTAGCCTGAAAATGCCTGCTCTTTATCATGGGCAAGGACTAAAAAGCTGCTGAGGCACATTCCAGCATTGTAATATCACTCTAAGTAGAAAAATGATAGAATGCAACTCTGGTTTCTTGAGGTAGAGCATTTTTATGTTAATTGTGGTTTAGGAGCCCTGCTAAGTAGTTCAATGAATGACCATTTGTTTGCAGCATCTTAAACTATGACTACATGCAGTTTATGGCAATTTAACAGAGTATTTATAGCTGAGGTTAATAATTTCCCTGCAGTTTTTCTTAGCTCCTTGCTACCATCTGACACCTTGAATGGCTCCACCCCGCGATGTGCTGCCAAAACAGCAGTGATGCCTCCTTCAGCGCTCTCCTGCCGCGGCTGCAACTTTTACCCTGCAAAAACATTGCTCCCTGTTCCCAGAAAACAGTCTCAGAGTTGGACATCTCTCTCCCTGACTCCCTCAATGCCGAAGGCTTCCCAAAAGCACCCCCCACCGCCATCTCAGAGACAGCAGGGCAGCCTGCCTGCCCCCGTCCCCCGCCAGCACAGAGGCTGGTGGGACCCTGGCGCAGCTCCCGCGGGACGTGAGGAGGACTGCCAACCCACCCAGCCTTCCTGCAGCGAGGAGGCCAGGGTGCTGCTTAAGCCCGCAGCTGTCTGGCGCTTCTCCAGGTGATGCTTGCTTGCTTTTCAAAAGCCACCCACCCACAGCCAAGTCCCCGCCAAAAGTGGTTTCCCCAGCCCTTGCTTTCTGCACGAAGCCGGGAGGCACCTCATGGTCCAAAAGCACCAGTGGGTAAAAAGTGGCTACCTGAGCCCTGCATGTGGACCCTTCCCCAGAGCATCAGCCCTGAAGGAGGCCTCCAAAGGGCTTGTGGTTTCTACCAGCAAACTCCTTTCCCTGGGGTGGGAGGAGCCCAGAGAGCAGCTCCCTCCATCAGGCTCTTCCCTCTGTCCCAGACCATGAGTTTTGCACATGGATGGATGGATGGATGGATGGATTCTTCAGCAATTCCACCTCCTCAAGGATGCAGAGCTAATGGCAGGGCAGGTCACCGAGGTCTGGCTTTGCCCCAGCCCAGTGCTGGGGCTCCATCCCACAGGTCCCTGCAATGCTTTTGGACCATCTGTGGGGAGAGAGGACCTGAGGTTTGGGTGGAGGCTGGGTGGGTGGGACGGGGCTCTGGGGCATCCCAGGGGTGCAGGGCTGGGGTGTGAGGGGAAGTGGCAGCTGCACGCCTTCCCTGGGGAGCAGAGCGCTGAGAGACGAGTTTCAGTGCCAGTTTCAAAGGCACAGGCTTCTCACAATTAACCCTCTGACCTCCTAGCACACCCAGGGCCAGCCCGCTGCCACTCTCCTCGGCATTTCGGGGGCTCAGGGCATCCTCCTCGAGCTTCACAACAGGGCTACCATGCACTAGCTGTGTCTCTAAGCAGGAGGAAGGAGCAAGGGGAGCAATGGAACCTGGATGATTTGCAGGATCAGGATGGGTGAGGCTGGCAGGGGCCGCTGGAGACCATCTGTCCCCTCCCTGCCCAGGGCAGGGTCAGCCAGAGCAGGTGGCTCGGTGAGGCTTTGTGTATTTCCATGGGTGGAGATGCTACATCCTTCTCTGGGTGCCCTGTTCGTGTGTTGGACCACTGGTAGCATCCAGGCAGGCTGGGGTTTAGTCTCAGTCAACATCTGAAAACATCATCAAAGCAGGTCTCCTTTTCCGTGTAAAACTGGTACCCTCTGCAGGGCCCCCGGTCCGGCTCTGCTCCTTGGGAGCCTTCACCCCTCAGAAGCATGGTCACATCAGCACAGGAGACTCAGTCTCCCAGCTAGACCTGCTCCCCACTCCGAGTTCACCATCCGCGTGCTTGATAATTCACAGATTCAAATATTCTACCTTTTGTCATTTAACCTTTGTCAGCAAAGTTAATTTGCAGAGGCAGATTGTGAGCTCGGTGGGACAGAAACCACATTTTTCTACTGTGTTGTACATAGTAACAGTTTCTATGTAATATTGCATAGAAATAAGAGTCTTTATAGGACAGGCTAAATATAACAGCTCTAATGAAGTTACCTCTGGTCTTAAACATAACATGCTGCCTTGCAGCCTGCCGGGCTTCATCACACACGTTGTTCCCCTTCATCAAAAATAGGGGAGTAGGATGGCTGTTTTTTCTGTCCTCAGGCAGCTTTTCCTGACTCCTCTTTGGCCTGGGAGCCACTTCGATAGCTGGCTTTCTAAATATTACACGGTGGCCCCTCAGAAATGTCACAGCCCACCTTTGCCACCTCCTCCTGCCCAGGCCACTTCCCAGCTCTGTCCCACCACTCCGTGGCCTCTTTGACCTCACCCCTGCCATTGCAAGGGTCCTCTACCCCTGTCTGTCTTGTCATCTCCGTCCCTCAGTGATTCCCAGCACTACCCAAATCTCAGCAGAAAACAGGTCTGCCACGTTTTGCTATACTCATTTTTTATTTTCAGTTACTAGCTCTAAAACTGAGGAGATAAAGCTCATATGAAAGAAAACAAACCTATCCCCCAAGCCCAGGATGAACAAAACTGAGCATTGCTTGGTTAGATAGGCCAGAACTGAAACTTCCCTCTAAAAGCACATGGCATAGCAGCTTCAAAGCCAAGAAAACTTAAACGACCTCAGCAAATCATGCCTATGAATTAGGCTGCTCATCTCGAGTCCTACGTGTGAGTTACACAGCGCAGCAACACAGCCATCCTGGTTCAAAACGTGCATAATCACTTCCAGGGTTGCAGGCAGTAATGGCACACAAGGGATTCCGGCCCGGAGGGCGAGTGCCTTGGATCGCTGCACCCTAACGTGTAAAGTTATTAAATGCATTTGTCGGGACCGTCTGCTCTGAGAGCTGCCGTGTGAGGCCAGGGGAAGCTGCCTGCGATAGCTTGTTGTCTCTAGCTGCTTATCTGGAACCCAAGTCACAGTTGGCTGCTGGTCCAGAACTGAGAAACGAAAGACACCCACATGAACTGCAGTCAGCCCGAGCACTGCTTTAGCGTTTCACCAAAGGGCTGCCTCGCTTAAAATCACTTACAATGTCTGTTACACATGGAGAGGGAAAGAGCACTCCAGAAGTTAGAGATACTCACAAAAATAAACAGTGGCTTAGCTAAAATTGTGTGTGGATACAGGCAGGGGAAAACCCGGTATCCCTATTATGCATTTCAGCCTCATAGATAATAAGAATCTGGTTGTCCTTTCCTACCTGTTATCTGCATTCCCTTCCACTGCAGGCAATGTTCGGAGAACCCAAATAAGCAAAAAGTACCTGATGATGTGCCACTGCAGGTACAGTGGTGGCACTCGCTGTTTGCACGGAATTCACTTTACCATGTGAAACTGACATTGTGCTCTTCTAAAACAAGCCAGAGACCGTGTCCCACACTCCTTCACTAGAATAGAAGTCTACCTGTTTATTCTATAGGTAGAATAGGTACACTCGTTCTTGGTACCCAAAGGACGTGCTGGATGAACAAAGCAAGAAGTTGCTTTAAAGCACCCATTTTGCATTCCCTGTGAAGGCCAGACCCAGCCAATAGCAGTCGGTACCGCACGCATTGCAATAGGCTGTAGATCATCGTTTGGCAGAAGACTTACCCGCAGGCTGCCAAGCTGTCCAGGAGCTAGTAACGGGACCTCACTGCCTCCGGCCAGCCCCGGCGCGCTCGGGACCTGTGCACCACTCTCCCCCGCGAAGCAAGCGCCGCTCCATCCAGGTGGTGAAGTCACTCTTGTTGGCAACAGTGACCACCACATCTGGCTGCATCTCAAGTCCCAGCTGAAAGCCTCTTGGCTGGGGTGGTTTTGTACGGTCCCCCGTGGGCCCCCTTTACAAAGGGCAACCAGGCAGGGTGGAGTCCTGCTGCTGGTCAGCTGGCTGGCTCCTGGCATGTGTTCCAGATAGCAGCGGAGGGTTATCTGCCTCGGGGGATCTCGACTTGGGTTGTTCAAATTCCAAGCAATAGGTCAATTTACTGAGCTAGACCTGGAGCTCTGTGCTTGCCGGGGCCTGAGGTGCTCCTTTGAGCACCACGCTGTCACCAGGACCTGGCCACCTGCCAGCCCAAAGGTCTCCAGGTTGGGGCTGCAACTTGACTCCAAAAAAAGCACCCAAACCCCGTGCGACATTCTCATTTTCTGTTTTGCCACTCTGAAAAATGCTGTGTTTGCTCAAGCGGATGACTGCGCTCAGCCGTGGCCACCGAGCGAAGGCAGCTTGGCAGCCATGTCCACCCTGGCACCCGTGGCACGAGCCCAGCTGGAGAGTGTGGCCACACAGCCAGGGGAAAGAGCTGCACCAGAGGGACCGCAGGAGAGGCGGGAGAGAGGATCTTTGCTCTCTGTTCTCCTTTTGTCACTTTCATTCCTGCTTTGTCTTTTTCTGCTGTTTTCTTCCTCCTCTCTCCTTGGTCACAAACCCTTCCTTGGTTCCCACCAAAGCCAGGTGGGTCCAGCCTCTGACATTTGCAGTCCCCAGCGCTGAACTGAGCTGTGCTTTTTCCCAGGGAAGGAGCATCAGCTTCCCCACCAAGACTGGTCCCGAATCTCTGCACCTCCATTTCCTTCTACAGTTTTTTCCCCCCACCAGTCCCAGAGGGCACAAGCTGTCTGGCTGAGGTTAGGTTTGGAAACTGCAAGCAGACACCCATGGTGGCAGAAGACAGCCTTTTGCTGGGTCGCTGGTGCAGAGATCCATGCATAGAGTTTAGATGCCAAATCCACGTCACCTGTGGATGCATGTGGGCACGGACAGCCTGTCCCTCTGTCCAGCTGTGTCTGGACATGCAGCTCTCCCCTCCCCAGCCAGCATCTCTACTCGCATTTTAACCATGTGCTTTGCCTCCAGCCCTTGCTCAAAATTAGAGGGTATTTGCAGTGATTCCATGAGAGATACCTATATCTTGTATTCCCGTTGTTTCACCATGCAACAGTGAGCAGATACTCTTCAGATTCAGTTTATCGCAAGAATTTTTTTCATTAAATCCTCGCCAGAAACCCCTCAGGTTATCCATGCTGCTAACACAGCGCAAGACTTGGCATTAACCCAGCATGCAGCCACCAACAAATTCAGATTTGTTGCTAACAAACGTGAGGAAGTGCTTAGCCTCTGGTGCATCCATGGCCTTGTCTCCAGCGTCACAAGGAATTAGTGGTTTCCCCTTACCTGCCACCTTCTCTTCCATTTTCCAGGATGTGAAACAATTAATCATGGAAGAGGGGGAAAGCACTCCTCCTTGCTCCTGGAAAGGGGAAGAAAGGAGCTGCAGGACATTTCTAGCCCAAGTGAAAAGCCTCGGGATAACAGTCTGGCACCAAGTCACGCTACAGAAAAATTAGCAATGCTCTCCACTGCAACACGAACTGGAACTGGCTGGATATTTGTCAGGGTTTTGGCATGTGTGGGCTGGGGTTGGTTGAGGTTTTTTTGCTTTTATATAAATTAATTTAGAAATGGAATGCAGAGGTGCCTCTTTTATAGTAGCTCAGCTCAGAAAAATGTTGATTTTGCAGGTTTTGTGAGGGTTTAGGTGATAATGCTCCTCTTGCTTTCACTGTAGCAGCCTGTTTCTAGGCCATGGACACATCACTTTGCTACCTCCTTGCTAGTTCGTAAGGAATATATATCATATATGTATATATGTTTGTTTTCCATGTTTGTATTTCAGACCTCCTTTTTTTTTCCTCCTCTCTAGGCATCCTTATTGGCAGAGTAATAAATATTACAGCGTCTCTTTCCTGTGGATTAGGAGGGCTGCAACTATCCATTCAAATGATCAGAATAATCAATTTTTTTTTACTGCACATAACAGAGGAGGGGAAGAAAAAGCATCGCAATCCACGATGGGTGATCAGGCAGGGGAACAGCATGTACGCAAAACGCTCGGTCGTGGCTCTGGGGTTACACAGAGCCTGTTTCTGAAAGCTTAATTTGTCATTTCAGGATTTTGTACACCAGAGGATCCAGCTGTAGGCTGCTTGAATAATTGTATTCCCATCAGGGCAGCTCACAGAAATCGCCTAGGAGGTAAATCGCACACCATGTACTGTTTTCAGTGGGCCAGGTAAGAACGGGGTAGCCAAAAAGGGGGCATTTCAAAACAACGGTGTGCCCATACTTCTGGAAAAGCGGAATCAGGTCTGAGGTTCTTGAGCCAAGAGCAATCTTCTGGTCTTCTGGAACACCTAAATACCTCAGGATGCTACAGGCTCATCTCCTTTCCCAGAGGGAGCGTTGCCTTAGTCCCATGCTGCAGTGTGGGAGCAGACACAGGAAAACCACACTGCGTTTGCAGGGAGGATGTGCGGCACTGATGTATCAGGGCTGCAAAGCTCGACGCTCAAGGCAAGACCAACGCTCCAGGCAAGACTTACTAAAACCACAGCTTTTCCTCAAAAAAAAGCCATTTCTTGCCTTTATTGCAGGAAGGCTACCCACTGACACACAGAGCTTTGAGAGCACAGGGCATCAAGTGGATAAAACTGACAGGGGTAGAAGAGAAACGAGATATGAAATTAAATAATGGATTATAACACTTGTCTCTTTCCTGCAAGAATTTGGAACGTAAGAGGCAGGAAGGTGCCTAGCACCAGAAATACCATCAAAAAAGGCTCATGCAAGATTTTATTTTTATGAAGACATGCTCAAAAGGAAGACAAGCAAAGCATGGCTCTAAAACAAACATAATTTTTCACAGTCGAAAAGATTAGTCTTGCTCAATATTCTACAGCTAAGTGGGAAGAGCTGATTATTAGGCAACACTAGAAAATAGAACGACACTGCAGTCTTACAAAAAAATTTGGATGGATATCACTTTCGTATAAAGACAGAAGCTTCTGAGGCCTGAGATGGGAGATTTACATCAAACCCACAGCCTAGCAAAATGCCTAGTTCAAAGGTAGATTGTAAGGGCTGTCAGAGACACAAAGCTGGAAAAGAGCCTGCTAAAAAAGCCCGGTAAGGATTCACCATTGCTGTAGATCACAACTGCAAATCCTGGCCAGAAAACCACGGTGGACTGAGCAAGCAAATCCTAGCCCCAGGGACGGGGGATGCAGAGCCAGAACTGCAAGACCAGAGAAAAGATTTGCAAAGCCCAGCATGTTTGCACAAAGGGTTTTCTATCCCGTGTGGAAGTACGCACGAGCTTCTGCAACTCTGCTGCGTTTACAAGAACGTGGTGAGGACCCACAGAAACATACCTTGAAAGAAATCCCAAAGGTCCATCCCTTCTGGGAGCAGAGGGCCTCGCTACAAAGATGAGGGGGAGAACTGCTCGTGGGGATTTCTCAAGGAGCCAAGGCACACAAGTGAAATGTCAGTGTGAGCATGAAGGTCTCTTATAAACTGAACACTTCTGTGAGTGGGTAGATAGAGTTTCAATAAACAGGTTGAAAAGAAAACATAACCATGCTCATTGCTGAACTTGGCCATCGCAGTAGGAAAATCATTTCTATCATAGATAGAAGCAAGCTAGATGTCAGAAGAAAACAAAATATTGGAGAGTTTGTTTCAAGTAACAAGTTCCTATTCCAGGGCTGAAAGCATCTTAAGCTTCAGCGTTTGGGTTC
Source organism: Chionis minor (assembly GCA_013398295.1). Classification (NCBI taxonomy): domain Eukaryota; kingdom Metazoa; phylum Chordata; class Aves; order Charadriiformes; family Chionidae; genus Chionis; species Chionis minor. The sequence goes on along the minus strand of VZSF01002717.1, from coordinate 104,280 downwards.
ATCTCCCCTAACTTTCAGGATGCCCAGTGTGGAAACCTGCGGCTGCACTGCCTGTCCAGGGCCCCTCATGGGCGAAGGGAGGAGAAGGGGCACCTCTGGGATGCAGTTCATCTCAGCTAGTCTAGAGATCTAGCTTAGATCTAGCTTAAGAGGAGATGTGTCATATCCTAAAAGTAGGTATTTTTCTCCATCACATAAAAAGAGAGGCTTTACAACACAGGTGTCTACACATAAGCTGGTTGGTCACCATCATCTGAAACCAGGGTGGGATTTATCTTGCCTTACTGAATAGAAATTCGTATCATAGGACAGGAGACTGTGAAGGGAAAAAAAAAACCAACAAAACACCAAACCAAAAAACAAAACAAAGAGAAGCAGAAATAAGAAGGGAAAAAACCCAAAATAAAAGCCCCATTCCCAGTAGCAGCTGAAGGCAATGCAGAAAGTGATACCTTTAAAGTAAAATGGAAAAGAGACAGAATAATAATAAATAAAAAAACCCTAAGCTAATGTTTCTGAACATACTGAAGGAAGCCAGATTCACAGGCCAAGGCTGGCACAGGCCCGCTTATGCTGGGAAAATATATATTGATTTTGGATCATTGTTCTTAGAATCCAAAAATAGCATTATTGAAGATTAGAAACCAGTAACCATGTGGTCTCCTGTCTAAAAGTCTATCTGCCCGTCGCAGCATAACAACTATGGAAACAACAGATAACAAACCATAGCATGAGTGTTACAAGTTGAAGTGTTTCAGGGCGGGGGAAAATTATTGTGAAGAAACTCCCCTGAGGCCAAAGGAATTTGGCTTGGTCTGGGATCTCCAGCTTACCTGCTTCATGAGAAGTGATGTCTACAGTCCCAGCCCAGCATATAAATGTAAAACGAGGTGTCATTCTGGGTGCTGGGAGGCAATTCCACCCTCCTCGTGCCTCCAACGGGATTACTAGAGGGGACCAGACCTATGAGAGAAACAGGAAACACTTCGTCAGGTTCATGCAGAAAAAGGGGAGATGGCAGCTCTGGTTCTCCGAGCTGCGGAGTGAGGCCAGCTGGGCTCATTGCACTAGGGAGGGGACTGAGGATGTCCCCACGGGGACACTTGGGGTGCACAGGAGCGAGGAGGCCAGCGCCGAGCACAACCAAGTCCCATTGAATTGCTTTTTCAACGCTATGCAAGTCTGTCCTTCCTTCTAAGACGGTGGGGGTTTGCAGTGTCCCAGAGCAGCCCAGTCAGACCAGTTTTGGGAACAGCAGGAGCCTGCAGCCAGAGACAAGCAGACGATGCCTTTCTTCAGCTGGCAGGTATATTTTTTAATTTCTCTCTTACACTAAAACGCATCCAAGCCGTTACCCCAGCCAGGCTGTGTGAAGAAGCCGTTGCCAACACCTGGACATCTCCACGCAACGCTGTGGCCGTACCTCCATGGCCGAGCTACCCCGGGGGAGCAGGGGCCAGCACTGCCCACCGGCCCAGCAGTCGCTGCCGGAGCTGCAGCCCCCTCCGGGTCTCCGGTGGCTCCTCTGTGCCCAGAGCACTGCAGCCTCCAGGGTTTGCTGCAAGCTTGGTGTTCTCGTTCGGAAACTGGGAATTTTTAGCCCTTGGCAGAGGCGCAAGAGAGGATGGAGGAGGGAGAGGGGGATGGAGAAGAATTTGGTGCTGTACTGAGCGCAGCGAAAACTAGAGAAAGTAAAAAATAATCCTGCAGAGGTAGAAAAGCTGATTTACAGCTGAGCTTATTTCTAGAGCGGCAGCCACCAACATCTGCTAATGGCAGTAAAAGTCCTCCCACTTTGGCTACATATCAGCTCCTGTATAAACTCATCCGAAGACTGACAGGCATTCCGGGTTGGCTGTTTCAGTACGTTTTATTGCTTCAGCGCTTGCAAAGGGAACGATTTTGTGTCCCAGGTGGCCAAGAGCCACACGCAGCCTACGGCCTCATCTCTCACCAGGGTTTAAGACCTGCTGTGTCCCCAGCTGACCCACCAGTGCTGCCCCAGGCCCCCAGCCCCGCACCCACCTTCACAGCCAGCTCCACCAAGTCCCCGCTTCCCCACCGAGGACAACCCGGGCAGCTGACCTACCTTCTACCCAACCGGGGTCTCGTTAGGAGGAAGGCTCCAGGTAACCAAGCCCAGGGCAGGCATCACCTGGAGCTTGCAGCACGGGACGCTTCCAGCAGGGCAGGGGAACAGCTACAACTTCTGCTCAAATCCCTCCGCAAAGTACTCGAGATGCTAATGGGTTTTAATTTTCCATGAATTTGCAAAAGCGGTATCCTGCAAAGCTGCAGACGATTGTTCATGCTTCCTTACCTAGTCTAACATTTATTATATTTTTCAAACAGACATTAGGATTAATTTAATCTTGATTTTTTTTTTTTTTTTTTCCCTGAAGCAGGCTATAATTAAATGTCCTTTTCCTGTGACATTTGCTGGGATATAGTGAGGCCAGGGCATTTTTAAAGACTCATTCAATATAACTAGCATTTCAATTAGTGTAAGTGCATGAAGTAAACATTGAAAAAAACAGCACAGTCACTTGAACTCATACACATGGGACAGTTTGATTTTTAATTGACTGCAATTTTTTATTTTTTTAAAGGAGAGGAAGTCTGAGCGGTGGAAGTCCTAGCAAAGCATGCATGCTAAAGCATGCTGGATTTCTTTTCATTTTCACAGCTGAAGCTTCATGTTGACACTTCATCTCTGTGCTGCTGCCCTTACTTGGGGAGATTTTCACATAGGAAATTTCCTACTGAGCAACACCGTTTCACCGAACAAAGCTGCTTCTCTTTCCGTCCGTCACATCAACATGCCCGAGCATGGATTGGCAAGGGCACATGGAATATTTGCAAAAGCTTACCCTTCCTCTTTAAAAGCAATCACGGAGAAATACGGTAGTCTTCTAATTCTTATTTTTCAGGGAATATCTCCTAAAAAAAAAATAAAAGGAAAAAAAGGCCTCCTTGGGGGTTCATCCATCCCAGCTATCTTCTGAGAAGGAGGTCATTAAAGCAAGAGTCACATCTTGCTGTCTATTAGTGCAGCATCTCACAGGAGACCCCTGCCCTTGCTCGGGGTGCTGGGCAGAAGGCGGCAGCGCTGTGCAGCAGCAGCGCTCACTGAGCCTTTAATAAGTTGTCTCAAATTACCATAGGAGACATTAAGGAAAGGGCCGTTTAATTACAGTTCTCTGTTAGAGGGACAAAAAGCAACGCTCGTTTAAATCCATCTCCCACAAGTGTGGAAAAGGAAGAGCCCCACTTAAGTCTCCTTTCTGTACCGCTGGTGACCGAAGCCGAGGGGCAGCGGGAGAGGACACCAGCCCACGGGCTGGCAGCGGCTCCTGGAGAAGCCAAGTGGAAGGCTCAACTTTTCCAACCCAATGGAAAGGCACGTCACAATACAGCGCTCGGAGAAGTCGTCCTGCTTTGATAAAGCTCCCCGTGTTGCCGTGAGCTCCTGCTGGCTGCACAGCCCCGAGGGCTGTGTGTCTGTACGAGGGCTCCGACACTTCTGGCGTTGTTTCAGGAGCCACAGGGAGAAATGATGTGCTGAAGGTGGAGAGGCAGGCTTGGGAAAAAGGTGAATCCAAGCAGAAAGGGGAGGCCTGGGAGCTCACATAGCGAGAGGGGCGCATCCCTACAGGGATGGCTCAAAAGCACATGCAGGAGGCTCCCGACACGGCTGCAGCAGCGGCGAGGAACGCCGCGTGCACATACCTCACCCTCCAGCAACCCAACCAGGCTGCGGTAAATTGGGCAGGTCTTTGGCACTAATTATCCCTGAGACCTGGAGAAACACGGGGACAGTGCTCCAGGAGAAACCCAGCATCGGCACTGCTATTTCTCTTCCCAGTAACACTGTTGCAACACCAAAATGAAGCAGGATTACAAAAGCCCAGAGTATTTCTAAAAATAAAGGAAATACCAGTAAATGCCTAAATATGAAATGTAGCATTTCATCTAACACTACCAATTGAACTAAATGCTGCGCTGCTTGCTCTGCCGTTCCCAGAATAAGCACAGCACATCTCCAATAGATTTACCCTTATTACTCATTTTGTACCGGGGTTTGCAAATTCCTTTCCCAGTGCAGAACATAATTTTTCTCTGTGGCTGACGGACAGCAGCAGGCTGACTCCGATAAATCTCACTTGGTCAGAATCGAGTATCTCTATAATCATTCCTCCTAACCAACCAGCTGAAACACCGACAGCAGTGCATTAGCAGAAGGCAATTTCAATCGTTGCTTTTATCCTTCCTCTAGCCTCTTCCACAGATCCCAGAGCTTTCCCATTATTTCAGGCACTGGAGATACTTTCGTCAGCTTAGGTGCAAGGCAATCCTCTCCAGGAGGAGAGGAGATTTGAATGCCATCACCTCTGGTTGGAAAGGCACTTTTAGGAAGGCTCAACACAGAACCATCGTCTGCTCCCAGGGGGAAGCGAGCGTCCTGCTGCCCTTTTCCCACTTCAGCTGATGGCACTTGGCTTGAGCCAGAACCCAACAGACCCCATGGTTGGGGGAAGATTTACAAGCAATTTAGCAACGTGTTTATTTTTGTGCTGTCATTTACTACAGTTACTGCACACTGACAAGTGTCCTTAGGGTGGCACTAGGCTCTTTTCCGGGGCTGGCATTTCCCACCCAAGATGTCTGCCCAGGGGATCTTATTAATTAATCCCCAGCCATGCTCAATATTTGCTGATGGGACCTCCGACCAGGGGTCCACGCTCCCTTCTCCTGGGCACACAGAACCCCATCTTCTCTTCTTTTTTTTTTGATCAAACGTGCAACAGGTGGGTACCAGAGATAAACGGGGCAGGAGAGGAGGAGGAGGAAGACGACAAGTTAAACGCCGAAGCCAACCTGCCCGGCATACTAATGAGGCTTCTTCACGCGCTGTCGTGCTCGCCGCCAGCAAACCATTCCCCCATCTCTCCCTACGGCAGTGGAGAGGCGTCATGGAAGAGCACTGCAGGGAATGCAAACCCGTTAGCAGTGCCTCTTAGTTAAAGATGACATCTAGAAAGCTCCTCGCTGCAGGAGGGAAGCGACCCACCTGGCCCGCTGTGCCCCTCCGTATCCCTGGGAAGGGATATAGGGTCTGGAACCTCTCCCATGCCCTTCCCAGAGGAGCCTAAACCCAGCTCCCTGCCCCATGGATCGGTTTTGCCTCGAGATCATGGTGCCCCCCAGGCTTCCACAGAAAACCACTTTTTTTTTTTTTCTTCCTCAGGGACTTCTTTTAACACCTGGACCTCTTGCCTGGACTTTGCCAATTAGAGACAGAGTTGCAGAGACTGCAGAATTGCTCTCATTTTGTATTTCATTTTTTGCAGTTAGATTAGTTCAGGGATCAGAAAATGAATGAGCTTAGCTCAAGTCCCACAAGCCTGCTTTTCCTCCAGGCAGCTAAACACACTGCTCTGCTTGCTAGACAAACATTTAATCACTTTCTGCGCTCAGCATCCTCCGCCATGCTGGGACATGGGCTCTTGCCAGGCTCCTCAAACAGGCAAAACCACCACACGCGTACATTTATTTCCCATGCAAGTTGTGGCTTACGCACAAAGAGAGGAAATCGCCTTTTGTAGAAGAGTAACCTTGTAAATAGGATCAGGTTAAACAGGCTCTCTGACTTCCAGCGCATCTTCTATGCAACTGTAAAACTGGAACCTATCTGATAATGTATGTACCTATCAGACAGTTTATGCCAGGAAACACAGGGGAGGGGAGATTCACTTCCACGTGTTACCAGTGCCGAACAGAGAGGAGGGCAACAGGACTGATTTCAGTTCTGTAAAGTTTGCCTTTTCATGAGGACAGCAGAAAACTCAAACTACTTAGTTTATCCAAAATGCGACCACGACGTAGGTGACTCCTCATCTACAAGTACCAGGTTGGGGAGAAGTGTCTAATAAGAGTCTTTAACCCAGCAGAAAGAGACGCAATGAGATATACCAAGTGTAAAAAAAAAAAAAAAAATCCGGGCAAATCAAGGCAGCAAAGGTAACTTACTATTGAAGCAACTTGCTTAGGGACCTTGTGAATTCATTGTTGCTTGAAGTCAAACCTGGGCATCTTTCCAAGAGCTACGTTACAGCTCAAGAATAAATAACAGGTGTGACAGCTGATGTTCTGGAAGTGCAGAGATATGATAAAGGCCGTGGAAACCATCACATCAAGCAGAAGTCATTATGAATAAATTGGTATTCCTTGCTCGACGGGAGTTGCTGAAGTGTGCGGGAGAGGAAAGGGGAGAAAGGGATAATTAGGGCAAACCCCCCCAATTGCCTGCATAGACGGTTCGTCCTCCTGAGATATCACCTCCCAAAGAAAACAGCACCGCTCGGCTCAGGAGGCTGAATAGGGCCTTTGAGCTAAATATCAACACTGCCAGACTCAGAGGAACTGTCTCACGCCGGTACGAAATGCTGAACATGTGCCCCACACCCACCGTCAGCTCCCACCACCATCCTGCTACCCTGAGCAAACATGGACTTGGCTTGTGGGAGCCTCTGCAATGCTGGGGACGTCAAGTTGGCATCCAACACATGGAAATCACCACAGTACATCAGAAGGCAGCTGCAGGTTTAAAACTCATCCCTGGAGAAACATGAGTGTGAAACAGAGACACCAGAAGACCCAGAAGAGTCCCCGAAGAGCCACAGAAGAACTGCAAGTACCACCAGCATGGGAGTCTCAGTGCCCAGGTCATCAGGCAGATAGTTTAGGGCTATTAAAGTCTCTGTGTGGTGGGATAAGCCACACAAAACATGGCTGTGGGCCTTTCTGGCCTTCAAAACCTACAAGAAGTCATCCCACTCGATCATTTATCACTAGACGCGTGGGTCTTTCATGCCTTCCAGCACAGCCTGTGCCTCCCCCTCAAATTATACTCATCTAGACTTCTCTTCAGAGAAAACCCCCAAATAAATCATTTGTGATTCATAATTTATTCAAGCAGTTCCCAATCCTTTGGACTAGGTATTGCTTGGGTTGTCATCTGACAAGATTAATCGCTTTTCAGAGCTACTGGGAACACCTTCCCCGTCCTCTCATCCCCACAGCTTCACCAGCTCTGGCAAAGTACAGGCTGGAGGTGCCACCTGGCACTGCTGCCTTGAGCGCAGGCTGTCGAGAAACAGTTTGTGTAGAAAGATAAACTTAAAGTTTCACAGCAATAAAGAACACGGCACATCTGTCACTCAGCTCTGCTAATGATTAATTCCCTTTGCCACCTCGTTTCCAGGACTTCGTCAAGAGCTAATTTCTAGCCCTACCACACAGCCTGGGCTGAAGCATCCACCTGCCCATCAACTCCTGCAGAAATAAATCCTGTCAGCTCAAAGCTCCCCGCTGCTCCCCATGCCATAGCCTACACCCAGTGCCTCCTTTCTATCTGCCAAGGATTTGCACCGCTTCCCTCCGGCCCCTCGCTGTTCCTGCCGTTGCTCTTCTGCAGCACCAGCTTCACCACTGGACAAGAGGTGGATTTTTTTAACAGTAGATTTCAGTATGTTTGAATGGCCGAAGCAACCTGGACTTACACCGAGCTTCCCAAGCAAAAGACCTTTTTTCTTACAAGAGGGGTAGGAGGCAGCGAAGAAGTGGTGTGAGGACACATCTATGCCCTTTCCTCCTGTAGGGTCTACAGATTCTTCCCAAGCTTCTGCTGTAGGCAATATTTAAGGCAGCAGCACGCACTGCCCAGCCTCCAGCCACAAACACACAGCTTCCCAAAGCTTCTGCAAGCATTAATCAAACACTTCAGGACACACAGTTTTCACATACTAATTTACTTAAATGACACGTTACTTTGTCTTCACAACCAAGACACCTAAACAGCTGAACAGAAATCACAAACTGAATCTCATAGGAATAATTAGTATATGAAAAATAAACTAAGCTGAGCAAGAGCCACCCAGGCAAGTGGCCCTTGGGGTCTGCCTACAAAACAACTCATTTAGAATCAAAATAGTCAAATGCTGAAGAAATTCGAACCGGGATCTCCAAAGCTGCAGCTATTCTAGGGAAACAACCTGCTGTAAAAGGCTGTCGTGAAAAGTGGATCTTGTGATGTGCAGCCAGACTCAGCATGGAAAACAGACCAAACTGTTCATCCGCTCATTCCATACTCAGGAATGGTCTTAGAGGTGGGACCATGGCAGAGGTCCCAAGCCTCACCTCCCCCACAGGCTGTGACAGTGCTTCCACTACTCCCAATGCAGCTTCAAGGTACCTTTTGTTGATTTCTAGACGCCCACACTAGTCTGTAGCTGGAGCACAGCCCAGCAATCTTGTTGATGTGCATAATATCAGGACATTCTTCTTGTGCTCTCCAACTTTCCCCTGCGCTGTGGTTAGGAGTTTCCAGAAAAAACTGCTATAAATACCATCATTGCCAAGAAGCAAGCCAACACGAAGGGCAAAACCCTTCTAGCATCAGAGAACTTGCCTTCAGAAAGTAAGCCCACCCTGACATCTCTCTCCAGAAGCTTCTTGCATCCAACCAAGGACCCATCCCTCCAGTCTGCTACTCAAACACATGACCTCAGCCTCCGCAATGTTTCTCCAACAGGGCCACGCTCACAACCGCACACAGCTCCTCAGGTCAGCTCCCTTCCCACCAGCATCAACTTTCATGGGGTTTCTTTAATGCAAGTCAAAAATAGCCCTTTGCTACTAGCCAACATCTGCCACAAACCTCTTGTACAACACCATATTTGCATGCACTGTCTAAAACAGGGCCTTCGGTAGCCATATATCACAAGTATTAGGAAATACCTTCTTCGTTAGGTACGTAATTACTCCTCTACAACTGTGCAACATTAACTAAGGGATTTACTTCCAAAACATGCACAGGTTGGCAATCCAAGCCCTAACTGGGCATTATTCTAGGGCTTACTTATCCATAGGAAGGACACATCCTAACACTTCCCATCTGGAGACATCAGTGCTTTCACGCCAGCATTACTACTGTCTACCCTGAGCTCACAGGTGAGTTTACATTGACTTACTTTTGTCAGAAAGTAGCAGAAATTATAGTTTTGCTCCTCCTCCATGAGCACATTAACAACTCTCAGCAGTGCTGTCAGTCCCCCAGGTGACCAGCGGTTCTTTGAAGCCTTTAGTAGGTTCTGAATTTTTAAACAGATAGATGTATTCTCTTGAGTGTTTACAGGGCATTAAGTAAACATTAAAATTTTTAGTAAAATGTAAAAACATTGAAACCCATCTCAATTACTTAGCTTTCATTTATACGGCACTGTGACCTCTCTGTCCCAGGGGGCTGTAGAAACAGGACTGAGTTACTAAATGAAAAAACGTACCTTTTCAAGAAAAACAGAGAGGACTCCACTGCCTTTTGGCAAACTGCAAATGCAAGAACAGCAACAAAAATGATATAAAACCGTCTTTGCTTAATTTTACAGATTACTTTTTCTTTTCATACCAAAGCAAAAGCAAAACATTGCAGAAGGACAGAAGACTGGACCACATCCAGGTTTGAAGGCACTGCCCTCTTGTTAGCATGTATTACTCGTGAAATCCTTGAGATTAACCAGTTTGATCCAGGAAATGGCCATCTCCAGTGGACAAAGTAAAAAGCAAAGAGTTTCCTGAATGTAACAGAATTCCCTCTGCCGAGTCCCCAAAACAGGTTCACTCACCAACATAGAAGCAACTCAGAGGTGCTAGACGCTCTCCTGAGTCAGTAAAGCATTGCTGAAACCTGGCTGATGCTTTCCATTGTTAGCAAGGCACATCTTTCCTTGTCAAGTTTCTGCTTGGCCCGAGACACTAATGAGAGGCTGACAGGTAATCATTTAAAACTGTATTTGCTCTAACGTTATGAAGTTATTTACTATCCACCTGGTCCAGCTCTTACTGCAGACTATGTAAAAGCACCTGACAAGGCTCGGATTTGGCTCTCCACTATTTATTTAATGCCTATCGCAGGGGCATCCTCATGGCGGGGACTTGCAGTTTAAAGCACTGATACAAAAATGTCTTGGCAAACCCAGCAGAAGTTAGGGAGTCATGAGTAACTTTTATTTATATATATACACATATATAAAAATTAAGTTTTCTCCTCTTACTGCAAGAGATTTTCTCTGCACCTTCAGAGACAGGCTGGCAGAAGAGGACTGAGTGTATTGCATGTTATGGATGCCCTAGGCAGCGCACATTTGAGGGCAGTGAAGATACCAGTCAGTTCATATTTATTATGGATCTTTTTTCTTGACACTAGATTCTGAACCACAAATCTGGAGCCCTGGGCAGATCCCAGTACTCGCTGCTAACAATGCACAAAAATAAAACCAGGAGGAAGAGAAGTTATCCATCCATGCCTAGGGCTAAAGGCATTGTTCCTAACAAATTGCTTGACTAGTTTATCTTCCCTGTGTGCATAGTACAATTCTCTTAAATTATTTTTCAGCCGCTAAATCCCACTGTGGTTCTGGGTCACTCATTGAAAGTCAAACCGCGAGGCTACTTGTGATGGAGCACAGACACGGGGTATTGTTTGCTTCCCAAGCAGGGCATGGCGCTGGACCCGGGGCCTCCCATGATGAACTGCAGAACCTGGAATCTTTATACAAATACTTTTAAAGGAGAATTTGGTTAAGCTTAAAAGTTATCGTCTCGGAATATTTGTACCAGTGAGACTTGATCGTGCAAGGAGGAAAGAACCAGCCATGCAGCAAAAGGGAATTAGCTTAAACAGAACATCCAATTAACTGCTTTTGGCTTTGGTTTTTTAATAGTTGCTTGGAATTTGTTTTTTTAAGGGAGAACATTAACAGCGCAACATGCTGATCAGAGGTGCAAAGCTGCTTTTGGCATCAGAAAAGCTGTCGCTACAGTTGTATTGGAAAGACCAGAAGTGATAGGAAATACATACTAATAACATTTTTGGCCTTAGCAAATGATGACAGTTTTACCTTGAGCTGCTTTTGACAGAGAGGTGGGACACAGGGCCCAAAAGAGTGGAAATTGGGTCCAATGATGTGTGTGTGTGTCCCAGTACAGGTACATTTCTAGAGTACTGAGAAGGCACCAGGCCACAGGGGAGCTAGTTGTGTTATCACAGGTATATTTCAACAAGCAACTACATTTGGGACCTTCAGGAGGACATACTTGTTTAGAAGCTCCAGAAGTTTCCAGCTCTGTCCCACTGTATCTCGTGGCAGAAAGCAGATTTAAACCTCCTTCAGGAGAAAAGAGCACAGCACAGAAGCAGGGACAGTTCCTACAGGAAAGCAGGACAAGCAATTCAGTTATCAGCGATGGAGAGAAGCCTACAGGAGATGCCACGCTGCAGTTTTGGGAACACTCAACATCCAGTAGCTACTAAAATTAAAATAAACAGAACCTTTTAAGCCAGTCTTTCCTATAGGGAACCCAATTCATCCGACATGAGGAAAAAGAAAACAAAAGCCAACACAAAAGCCCCAACCCAACACAGTGGGAATCTCTGGGAATCTTCTGGTGCTCTCCCAAATGCCCTTTCCAAGCGTCCCCGCAGCAACAGTGAGGTCCCAGGACTGGCACTGGGAGAACCAGCAGTCACTGCATCCCAGCGGCACGCAGCCCAGCTGCTGCAGGCAGCGGTCCAAGGCAGGCAAGACGTCTGGAGTGAGTCAAGGCTTCTTCAAATCAGCATCGATACCCAGAATAGCACGTGCACAACCCAGACCGGAGCACCAGAACACAACTTCTACTTGGCCAAGGGCATCTCTCTCAGCCTCCCTCTATCCCAAAGCCATTTATCCCACCCCACAGGCGGCTCGCAAAGCACAGCCACGGACCCGCCGGCTCCAGGGAGCCCCCCGTTCCACTCCCAGCTCTCACCCACACAGCTGTCAGCCAGCAGCTCCATCCTGGTGCAAGCTTGGACTCAAAATGCATGGCCAGCACCCTCTTACCCGCTCCCAGCGCCGGCATTCACCTGTCACACCAGAGCTGCCTGGGCTCTGCAATGGGCCAGGCAGCTGCCGGCCACCAGGCGCCCAGAGCAGGAGAAGACAACAGGAACAATCAGAGGTAGGTGTGTTTCCTGGAGCCCTCCCTTGCTCCAGGAACTGTGGCCCTGCCAACAGCACAAATCCCTGTGATTCAACACCACTGCTCTCCCGGAGGAAGAAAACCAGTTGGCAGCAAGGGTGGACCTGACTGGTGAACCAGAGCTCACCCAACACCCTTCTGTAGCAAGGAGCTGGGATCTTCTACTGCATGGAGTTCAGGCTCAGCAACCGTGGCACCTCCTTTGCATACGTTCAGAATTAATGGAGAGATTTGTCCCCAAAGCTGGAAGCATCACCTCACTGTGGACAGACCAAAATCCAGCCTGGTTTCTCTCCCACCGCCACTGCCTTTATCTCAGCCTGTGACCCCCGGGGCGCCATTTACAGAGACGGGGCACAACCCCCGGCCCTTCTTCCACCTGCCCCAGCAAGCCAAGCTCACCGGCTGCCTACCTTTCACTTCCATCTGCTCGGGCAGACCTCTCTTCCGGAGGATGAACCAGGATTGTACAACAATACCCCAGAGGAGCTTTTCCAAAGCACTGGTACGATGGCAGCGATGTTTCCTCCTCAAGCTGGAAGTGCAACACCCGGCACCACAGTGAGGGGTCTCAGTCCCTGCCCTCTCCTGGGGCTGATCCCAGGCAGCCGTGGCATGAGCGCGGTTAATGCCCAGCGGCCACGTCCGAGACGGAGCCCTAGGCTCTGCCTATCATCTATAATAAGGTGAGAAATAAGCACTTTCAGGATGTAATAAGTTAGATCAGTTTTCAACAGCTAATTTAGGATTAATTACACCCTAGAAAAGCTTATTTCTCACTACAGGGTTCTGGACAGCGAGCTCCAGCAGTCATACCTGTATCCACTGATGGATCCTGCACCTTGTGACCGAGTAGTCAGGCACAAGTCTTTCTCCGGCAAACCCATTGTACCCATTCTTCCGTGCTGTTAATTCACCTAATTCTCCTTCCCATTACAATTTATTCTAAGCCTTGAATACAACAAGGCTGTATCAAGGCGTCTGCAGCTGCCTAGATCTCCCATTCATCTCTTTCTTTTAGAAATCAGTTCATTTTTGTCAGTCACATACTATTCTCGTCCCTTTTAAAAGCTTGTTCAGGTCTTGCTAAGCCACAGTTTCACATGGTAGGTGTCAGCCAAATTGTACCTGCTCCCCCAACGCATGCAGATGGGGAAAGTTCCTCCCAGCTCACGTTTTATTTCCATCATCCCACACTTCCAAGCTATCTTAGTGAAAACTAAGTGTCCATGCAGAATCGGGACAAACCTCGACCACTCCCTCACCGTCATCTCTGGCTGGAAGCAACATAAGTCAGCACGTGTCTCGGTTCTTCTCCAGCCCCCGTTTCCTGATCTCCCCAGTGTAAATTCCTTGGCCCATGAATGTTTTTTCCCCATCTTGCAAGTCCCTGCCCTTTGCTGCCCTTGTTAGGCTCGGCCTGCAGCCTTAGTCCATGCAAACTTCTACCCTGGCAGTAGGGGAAACTTCCAGGTGATTTCTCCAACTTTGTCAAAGCTCTCAGACCTCCTGTGTGCTACTGCCCTCAAGATTCCCCTTCTTGATGACTTCAGAAACTAGTTCCCTTAATATTTTTACAGTAATTCTCTGCTACAGCCCTTCTGCAGCAAAAGCAAACAGTTCTTCTATGACTGTCAGCAGGCCCTTTGCTGAGTTTTGGGGGGTGTTTTTTGTTTTGGTTGGTTGGGGGTTTTTGTTTGTTTTGACATACACACATGCACATTTTGTTTATGGTTTACTAAAAAGCAAGACTAGAAATTACATTTGCTCTTATTAGTTCAAAGACGATTTGGGTGGATAAGCCAGAGCGTGGTTTAGAGGGGAAGGAGATCACAGGCTCGATACCCAGTTCTCTCTCAAACATGACGCTCTATCTTTCAGACTGGAAGTCGGTTTAGGAGATAAAATCCACACTTATACTGTTACTTCATAAAGCTGATACTTGGGGATTAGATGAAGATCTCGGCACACAAACAGCACCAATGCTGAACTCTTCCCTTTCAGCCTGAACCCCAGCCCCTATCGCATCCTGCGAGGCAGCTCCCACGCAAAGGGAGAAATGCTCGGTGCTGCCGCGTTGTTCATAAGCCAGTTTGCAGAGATGGGAAAGGCCTGGAGGGATACATGCACGTGTTCTGGGAACTAATGTTGCCCCATATACACATATTTCCATTCTTAGTTAAGGTCCAAAGCTTAATTAAGGTCAGACCTTTAAAGTCTAAACCACAGTAGTTGCTGGAGTGCTGATGCCTTAAGACTTCACCACTTTATCAGCTACCAGTTTGTTTATGTCAGAAACAGGCCAACAGGAATACTAAATACACCATTTTAACTCCATTCAGCATTAATTCAACATGCATTCCCATTTACAAATACATACCACTACCAGGTAGAAATGTAGCACCCGTGTTTTTAAAAACAGTAGCATTACCACTACTTTACCTTTGCTTCTGGACTCCTCAGGCAATCCCTCAGGTATGTGTTTGGGCAGAGGCTGTCCCAGTTTCCTTACCTGCTTACGGTCCCCAGTTGAAAGGAGGGGAAGTTCCTCCTTTAGTTGTTTCAGTTTACTTTGGAGTTGGGGGGGCACACGGGCCAGAAGGGCTGGTTTGTATCAAAGGGTAAGATTTTAGAGTCAAACAACTCTGCTAAGAAGGCAGATCACTACCTTACAATACTGGTACCGTATTCTCCACCACCAGGAAAATTATGAGGATGCTTTGCAGTACACCCTCAACTCTTAAAAGCGTTATCTGTGCTTCCAAAACCCCAAGCCCATCTCCCACCCCACCCCTCTTGCTTCACAATACAGAAAGGCATGACTAATTCCTGCCCTCCACACACTAACAGCATCGAAACCACCACGGTATCTTGCTGTATTAGTTCTGCTGCATTTAAGACGTGTGAGCAGAGCAGAAAACTCGTCCTTTGTCCTGTGCTAACAGCCGGGCTCCGAAAGCCCTGCTGGTACCCTGCCTGTTGAACGTAACGTGACAACACAAAGCAGTTTTCCCCCAAATGCCCTGTCACATCTTACCTGTGCTTCTGCATTCAGTGCTTAGCTGCACCCAGCATATGAAGACAGAAAATAGGACCTTCCTAAAAACCCCAAGAAGGTCCAAGCCCAGTTCAAAATTACCTGCCATTTTGAGCATCTGTGACAACAACATCTACACACTGCTAAGCTTTACGGGAAGAGTCAAGAGTCTTGAAATACAAGAGCCCCCTGTATTTCAATCGCGTTTCTCCCACTGCAGGACAAAGACTATGACCTTGTGAAGCTGCAGAGCCAAGCGCTAGCCCTTCGCACGCAGACAGCGGTTTATTCTTCAGGTCCTCGTTGCATTAGCGATGACACTGTCAACCAGTCTCCATCCATACCTGACAGGCTAGGCTCCAGCTCTACACCCCCTCAAGACCAGCCAGCATCCCAGTCCCATCACTTCCCAAACGCCAGAGCCGTCCTGTGACAGCGCTGCCCCTTGGCGACGCCCGTGCCGGCGGGACCGCGGGGATCTCGCACGGCCGGGTGAAGGAATATGCCGCACCATCAAAAAAGGAGCGGTGGTCTCTCCGGGGCCCCTGGCACAAATCGCACCAGGCAGCTCCAGCTGCTAGCACTGAACTGAAGTTTCTGCGCTCGCGTTTCCCAAGACTGGGATTCTGCCCAGCAGCAGCTAACCTGTGCTCCAACGACACCTACGCACAGGCGACGCCATACAGGAAGGGGCAAGCCCCAGTCGGTTCTCCTGAGCAAAACTGGAAAGGTAGGGGATCAATTACATATCAGAACCACGTTTTACGTCAATAACATTTTACTACATGTTTTATTACATCAATGGCTTGAAAAAATTTTATTTGATGTCAGCAAACATTGGAAATCATAGAAAAATGAATTTTGTAGAATTTCACAAAGGAATTTACCCCACTAGAATTCCTCATACAGTAAAATAATTCAAAACCAAATGTTGCTTTTCAGTGGCTAAGCAATTTTATAATGCTATGAACATTCATCACAGTAAGTGTGCTGAATAATAGAAAACAGGCAAAAAAGACATTTAAAATATTACTTACAACAGCATTATTACAACATACTTTCTTTAAAATCCCAACGAGTATTTTATCACTTCAAAAGCTATACAGCATTTCCATTATATTTGCAAACTTAACCTTATACATCTTTTAAAATCTTGAAAAAACTTCTTTTAAGCAATCTATAAGCAGTTAACAAAATTGATAAAATCTACATAATGGAATACTATACACTCCAGTATAAATTTTATTTTAGGAGAATATGAATGTAAACACTCATTATTATACAACATGCATAGACTATACTGACCTTCCATCTTCTGAACTGTAACTTTCACTGCAATTGTGCTTTACTATCAACAGGAAAAGCTGCATTAATCCAGGGAGTGGCAGAAAGTATTTGCTTTAGGGGCATTGCACAAGATCACTAGATTTTGACTTGCTGAAGACAAGCTGGAGCTAATAAAAATCATTTTTCTTTTTTTAAAAAGAGTAAATATCAGGCCACTCATCGCTGAATGGGCTATGCATAATTTTATACAGATTTGAAAATGCATTATCAGAAAAATCTCCCACGATATTTTTGCGCTTCATTGACTTGGAGATTTATGTTCACAAATCCAGTGATCAAGTTAGTGTAATGCACTGTTTGGCTCATATTTGGTGTGCAAGAATACCAACAGCATATCAGCGATTCAGAGAATAAAAACTGAAATTTAAAGTGACAATGAGCGTATTTTAATACATAATGTTTCAGATGTATTTGTACAGGAAAGAAAAATGTTTTGTCAGGACATTGCTTTAAGAGATTAAGAGTTTCACTCTTATATTAACTATTAAAAAAGTGTTCTAGTGGATATTTATGGGGTCTTTCTGGTTGCAAACTTTGTAAAAATATATTAAGAATTCATTATCCCCATTGGTATTAAATATATCGAGACACAACCATTGTGGTTGCACTACCAGTTATGGCTACTATGGTCTTACATCTGATTGTACATTGTTGCTGTATTGTTAAGCACAACTGAGGCATGTGTTTGTTTTTTTTTTCCCTTGGTTATAAGATTATATTACAAAAATTGATCACTGTTTCAAACCAGTTAAACACGAATATTCAAGTAACAAGGTTGTTTTAATGGATAAGCGAGAAAAGAAGTTACCTAGCACTTTACACAACTACATAAAAATTAAATAGAACAAATGAAATTTGTTTATGCATATGCAATACACTTTTATATCTTTAAGATTTCTAAAACTAAAACTTAAACTATCATTTTCTTTAATGATACCATATTTTGCACAATAACTTATACTTAGGAGAAATAATTTCCCATTTTCCACAAAATATATATAATTATGACATTCACATTGATAGTTTAAGAAACAAAATTTAAGTGAATATTCTATCTTACGCAGTTATCTTTGTGGACCCTTCTAATTAGAATGCAACCAGTTGATGTATCTAATGCTTGACCCATTTAAAAAGAAAGAGAGGGTCTTCACCTAAACAAGACCAAACCATTTAAACTTTCAAAAGCTAAAATGATTTTATCGCATTTAAAAAGATAGTTAAAGAGAATGTAGAAAACTAAACGTTTAAAATACAGTGCTATTATATTGTATGTATCAACTACAATAAGATAGCAGTCAACTGAAAAGTAATTAAACAACTTTTTTCTTCCTAATATCATGAATTATACACGTTTCCCCCTACCCCTTAGGGATGAAGCCAAAACACAACTTTTCTGATCATAAGATGGACAGATTTGAGGGCAAAAACCGATGAAAAGTCCTCACAGGTAACTTAACTCGCCAGCAGAAGCCTCTCCTGAGGAGTTTCACCAGCTGGGATGGAAGCTCACACAACCCTCTCACACTGGCGAGAACCCGTCTCCATGCATTGGTAACAGCAGGAGGTTTAATACTAGAGTAATTCTAATGAGCGGCATTCTAAGGAGTTACACCAGAACTGCCAACTGAATTCACAGTGCTATTTGCCCATCTTTAACCCTAATTCACACTGGCTAACAACTAGTGTCCTTTCCCACAAGAGACTCCCAACTCCAACTGTCGCAGGACCGCAGGAACATCTGCAGGGCCACAACAGAGCTGCCAGTTCGCATCAACAGCTGTAGAGACGCTGCCCCAAACTTGGGATTACAGGTTTCCAACACAGAGGATAGGGAATAGCTCCCTTCCATCCTCCTGTGACCTCCAAGGATCTCTCTGGAGCTGCAAAGGGGCCGAAACGGGCCCTTTTTGTGCTCCACGCTCTAGCTTGCCCTAAGAAACGCCTATCGGCTCCTTCGTCTGTGTGTTGTTGCTCAAATTTCTGATGCTGAATTCCTTTCCTCACGCAAGGCCCACGGAGGAGACTACCTCCGCAGCACATGAGGCTTCCTCCCCTGCCTTTCCTTGGGTTGTATCTATGCTGCCAGAGGTGCAGGCACAGCTGGTGTAAGCCTACCTCCTTGACATCCAGAGAACAGAGCCCTCACAGCATACGATATGGCACAGCCCAGCAGCTCAAACATCAGCACCAAGTTCGGGGCTAGACTCCGCGCTGCAGCACCTCAGCTGCAGGCCAGGACACGGACTAGCTCGTTTCAGGTTGTGTTAAGAGGCTGGTGCCATATATCGCTGTGTGCCATCTTGGCTTGAACCCTCTGCAGAGGCAGAGAAGCAAAGAAGGTCCTTTTTCCCCACCTGCAAAGACACCTGGTAGTTTCTTCCAACATCATTAAATTAACCATTTTTAAATGCTTTGTGACTAGTGTTATTTTGCAGCTTTCCACTGGAAAAGAAGTAATACTGCTGCTTCTAGCTTCTCTGAACACTGTCTGCTCCGCAGTCAGCAACTACCTTATTCAAGGCGCAAAGTCCTCATACAGGACTTCCAAGAACAGCCCTAGTTCAAGCCAGCTAGACAGGCCACAGCACAGGTCATCCGAGCAGAGGGCTGGGGATTTGAAAGCTGCATGCACCAAGTATTCGGAAAAGCACCTCTTAGATTTTAAATTGCATATTTTGGTTCAGAACATGAAAGCGATGTGTGCTTCAGAAGGGTTAAAATGGCCAATGAAATTAACCGAGTTCTTCTCCATTAAACTTCCGAGAGACCAAAAACTACCAGAAGGTTGAATTTTGTGCTCCAACCCTTGTCCAGACTTCCACTGGGAGAAGTAGTTTGACGTCTTTGGCAAACAGCGCTCTGAAGAGGAATGAGACACTGGGACAGAAAGTGACCTACGGTAGCCAAATGTAAAAAGGCACATATTCCAAAAGGAGAGGCACCAGAGAAAGTTGTTTTGACTTAATCCCGCAGAGGATCAGGAAAAAGAAAGTTGTGTAGCACTCATTTAACAAGTTACAATGCAAATGCTGAATGCCAGGGGTTAAATAGCGTATCAAACAGTTTCAGGTTACGTATTCCCTTTTGCACTAAATAAAAGCCATTAAAATATACAGGAATAAAATGCTCAATTAGGGAGCTTTCTATGAAGCAAGAACACACAAATACAGTGGAAGGAATTGCACAAACCAGAAGTGTGATGAGTTACATTTACAACCTTGGACTGACCAGACCTTAGAAACAACATTTCCTATCACTTTGCATTATTCAAGATTGCTTGTTAACATGCCCTGTCATTTCAGAACAAACCTGACACCACTGGCATGCGCACAGGCCTCTCCTTTATAGAAAGCTCGCTAATAATAGTGTCATCGTAAGAATACACAGGAAGCGGAGACCACAAGGCCATGCAGCAATACGTACTTATACCCTATGAACCAAGTATTATAAGAACTCCTAATGTGTAGAGTTACTGTGGGGCTGCTAAGGAGCTCCTTGTTTTGCAGGTTGGTCAAAATTTACAGACAGGTGTTACTGGTTCTAGAAATCCCCACACTTAAGCAGGACGTTGATGAAATGGAGAGCTGAGCTACCTGGGTGCTTTTGAAAGAAAGTGGAGGCAGTATGGCGGAATGAAGGGAGATTAAGGCAGATGTAGCACAGGACTGGAAGCGTTTGCCTTTTTTTTGGTAATAGCTGCTTGTCCACAGATATGATGCAGATGGCTGTCTGAGGTTTGCTAATACCTGATATCCTGGATAACACAGTAGTCAACACAAATTGTTCTAGGCTACAGCACCTTCTCACGAAGCAGATGCATATCTCACATCAAGAACAGAAGTAGCCTGGAGGGGAGGGGGAAGAAAAATGAGACGTTTAGTTTAAAAAATGAATACACATAGGCTTTCTTGCATCTCCAAACTTCACCCCAGATCCACAGTACTGAAAGCGACAAAGCGGGCAGCCCTGGCATACGGGAGGAATCATAGCAGCTTCCCCTATTCTGAGCCACGCTGGGATTTGTTGGGAGTGTAAACATACAATAATTAAGACTGGAATTGAGGCTGCTTTATAATCAGCAGTCTCACCTCCCCCCTTCAAAAAAAAAACAAACCAACACACACACAGAAGAAAAAACAAACCAAAAGAAAACGGAACTGCGGCCACTTGCTAAGAAAACACACTGAAGGGGAAAGCCCAGAGCAGTCAGAGGGCTGACGAAGCTTTTACTAGGCTGGCACCAAGCAGACAAGACATGCCAGGGGACAAAGCACCTGAAGGACTTCAGCGTTATGCCAGCAAAGTCTTCTCCTGGCTACTGCTGACTGGGTCCATCTGACTTGACCAGCCACCTGTGCAAGCGCTCTCAGAAGCAGGTACCAGATGCACAGTGCTGGGTGGCTCAGGAGGGACCAGGAACCCCCCTCCTAGCCCATATAGATCCCATCTGTGACAATCCCAACGACCTTTCACTTTGCCCCCAGTCAGCACTGTGCTTATGTCACCTCTGAAGGCAGGAGCACCACATCTATAGCCAGCCCGAGAGACAATGTCTGATGTGCTCAGAGAACATGGTGGCCATTAAATGTCCACTGTGCAACACCCTTGTATCCCTTCCTTGTGCATTTTTTTTAAAAAGCTGCAGGCTTAGTTAGTTAAAACCCCCTCCATGCTGCCAGCACCTTCCTCCTCCCAGCTGTGACACATCAGTTCCTACTGGCCAGAACAGGCTTCGTCAAGAGCCACAAGCCACATGGTGCTAGTGTAAAGCACACATGGAATGTCAAAGCTGGCAGCTCATTGCCACCCTGCCTGGCTCCTGCCTGTGTCAGCCCAGTGCAAGCAGGCTCTGCCGTCATCCCGTACCGCAGGGCACAATGAACCACCTGACTCTCACAATAGCTGCCTTTTCTCTAGGCTTTACAACTATTCCCACCAACCTACTGTTTTGGTCCCCTTTCCACCACTCAGGACTTGCCTGGCTCCAGCCTGGGCACTTTTCATTACTAGTTTGGGGATCAAGACTGCTGCTCCAACTTCACCAGACCTTCCTGTCATGCCTCCACCCTCCCTCCTCCTCCTCCACTAACTTGTCTGGGATCCTCATTGCTCCACATCATCACACTCCAGCTCCTGCTTCAACCGATTTCTTCAGATCTCAAGAGAGATTCCCTTTTTGTGACTGTAACTTTCAGGAGCAAGGGTATATTTGGGGCCAGGGAGAAACTCATTCAAGTGCTCAGAGAAAAAAAGCTCTGCACTGCCAACAGGTAGCACTCTACCGGTCACAGGAAAAGGCAGTGACACGAGCCACCTGTCTTTTAAATGGCTGGCTACGTACTAGTACCATTGCTTCTTTGCTCCACCTCAGTTCTGGAAGAATGGGACAAATTCACTCACACCCTTGAGCTTGGTTTTGTTCGTGTCTCACACCTTTGGTCCGAGTCCCCAAATATAAGCATTTTTGAATAACACATTAATAGGATTTGTGAAACAATGAAGTTCTGCTCTCTGAATGCCTAAACAGCAACACACAAGTGAGCCAACCATAGTCAGGGCAACAAAAGCATGCAGTACACTGAGAAGTCTTTAGTCCATGTGAGACTAAAATTTGCCTTACACTGTTGACTGTGCTTGCATTTAGAAGATACAGCTTTTGTGTCAAGCTGTCTTATAAAATTAGGCCAAAGGGAGCCCTAGATCAGACATTTTTAACATGCAAACCTCTAGCGGGGTTTTCTTTTGCAAGACTGTGTTAATATTACATTTTTGTAAC
Source organism: Chionis minor (assembly GCA_013398295.1). Lineage (NCBI taxonomy): Eukaryota > Metazoa > Chordata > Aves > Charadriiformes > Chionidae > Chionis > Chionis minor. Next base: position 82,039 of record VZSF01002717.1, on the reverse strand, counting down.
TAACTTTCATATTTAAGCACTCTACAGTCTCTTAGTTAACTTTAAACACACATTGTCTTTGGAGATGTGTAAACTCCATGAAGCTCCATCAAGGAGAGGCTGTTTCTAGCATTTCTGTCTTCACAGAAACTGCTGTAAAATCAAGGAAACTCTGCCTCTAGGTAATTCCAGAGTGAACAGTTTCACACACTCGCCTTGTTTATAGCTTTCTTCCCTTCCCCCCAAGTGAAACCACTCCAGCATCAAAAATGGAAGAGTGAGTTTTGCATCAGAAGACTGTACGGTCCTACAAAGCCAAACCTAGAACAGCTTGGAGAACCAAGTGCAGGGAAAACATCCAAGCGAGATAAAGATGTATGGGGTTTCGGCAGCAAAAGGCATTCAAATGTCCACGTGCTGATGAGGTACAGATACTGTGAGAGGACTGCAAATTAACTGTTCTCCTTCCACTTTCATATGTGCCTGGAATTCCCAATTCCCCAAATCAGTACTGGAATCTGTATATCCAGAGGAAGTGAAATATGCTCAGATTGAAGATTGTCAAAAATAGCTCTTGCAAAGAGTATATATATACACAACTATCTGAACTCAGCTCAGATTGGGCATTTTATGTGATTTTTAAATTGGATTTACCTCATCTTCCTCTTCGGACATTTTAGTGGAATTATCAGGGGATTTTACAGGCTTCTGGCTATTGGTTCCATTTGTCTCCTCTTTGCCATGCTCTGCCTCCCACTCCTGTAGAACTTCGTCTATGTTGAAACGACGTCGATAATTTACAAAAAAGTTTTTCACTTGCACCACAGATTTGTTTCCAATCACGTCAGAGATTGCCTGAAAGTCTCGGCCGTATTTCCTGATTGCTAAAAGCAACAAGAAGAAAAACAAAAGCAATGTGTTATTTCCACAAAGACCACAAATCAGGCTCAAGACACAGCATAAGGATAAGAAGCTGAACTTCTGTCAAGGTTTCAAGCCTTTCTCAGATCAATCCAGAAAAAAATAAAAAGTCTAAATTGGGCAAGACACACAATTAAGACTAGCCCCGGAGAAGAGAAGAAAATAGAGGTGTAGTAAAGATGAGCAGAGCCAAATCTAGGAGACCTGTGTAAATCTGCCTGTACTACTTGAGAACTTACGCAGGCAAAAAGCGTAACAGTGACTCCAGTAATTTCACTTTCTGAAAGCTCGGACAAGTGGAGATTACTTGCAAACACTCACATGGTGCAATTTATACTGCTCAGGAAGGGGAAAGGGGGGGGAAACTGTTTCCTTGCTCAATTCCATTCTTCAGGCATTAGTACACAGCAATGTCAAAATCTTTCATTAGCCACTAAAGGCAAACACAGCTCTGAATGCAGCAGGGTTTTATCGCCAAGTGAAGTACAAATAGACTTGTAGTGCCATACCTTGCACAGCAAGAAGCTGCTCATCCGTAGTCCAACGCGCATTAAATTTCTGAACGACCTAGACATCAAAAAAAAAAATTAGGTAACTTCATTTACATAAGCAGCAACTTTCGCTTGTTATCTGAGCTCACAAAAACCTCACAAAAACATAAGGAATTAACTGTTAGTCGAACTATACTGTTCCTTTTAGTAGCAACAATGTTTTCACCATGAAGAACTGCATATGGTGTCCATTCAGTTAACTGTGACATACATTAAGCCTGTAAGTCACAGTAATGCAGAAAGATAGGGAATGGCCTGAGCAGATAACCAAGAGCCACGCTCTTTCAAAGCGCCTACTTGTTTTTATCACAGACACCCTCTGTAATCTTGGTCAAATTATTTCCAGCATGAGGTACCAGAGCTGGAAGGAAAACAGGAAAAGCACCCAAGTGCCAAGAGAAAGATGGGTCATGAACATCCTTTCCTATATTTCTCAGTATTGAGAGCAAAGCAACTACATCTCTCACAAGGGCATATGGATACAACACTGACAAAACATGGTATATCTGGGATACCTGTACTTCTGTTAGAAACCACTTTCGCGTGGTAAACACCGCTCTTTCTTCTCATTTACCATTTCCACCACACAACAGTGAATATGGTAATGGTATTGATTCACATTGACAACTAACAGGACATTGGTCCCAGTCTACTGGACACACAAATAGCCCTGGTATGTAAACACAGATTAGCATTTACCTCCACAATTAACAAGGGCCAGAAAGCGATCCTACCTCTGGAAGTCTGTATTGTTCTATACCACCTTCAAGTTTTTCTTTGAGCGCGCTATTTGTCTGTTTGATATTCTGAATCTGCAAAGAAAGTTTCATCCCTTTAACAAGGATAAATATATATATACACACATATAAAATCTTTGGACAAGCCTTCTTCCAGCAGCCCCACCAGGAACCCTACAAGCTCAGCATTCCAGTCTTTCTCACAACCTCCCTTTTCCAAAAAGCGGGTTTGTTATATTGGAATAAAGGAATGCAGGAGTAGCTGGCACATCAGGAGATCCCATTTAATTTATTCTGGTTTATCTGCAAGTTATTTGGAGCAAGAACTGCCCCAACTTCCAGGCCCATATGAAGCCCAGCATAAAAAGAAAGGCCCTGTTCACAGCAAGTAATGAATCAAAGACTGCTTGAGAGCTCCACTTCTCCCAGAGTGCCAAGAAAAAGGCTTCAGGCCAAAATACCAATTCTATTAAGTTAATAAAGAGCTTGAGCCAGATCTCTGCTTTAAAAACAGTGAAAATGTTCAGATCTAGGAAACAGACTCATGTAGTAAACCTGTCTTTACTAACAGATATTTGAGAAAACATTTGTTTAAAAGGCAGATCCATCAGGGAAGCAAAAGGTATGCAGGAAACTTTGTATGATCCCTGTCTAAAAGAATAAAACAAACCTATCTGCCTGTTCCACAAGTACCATATGAAAAGGCAAAGGAAACTGACTGCTGCAGATGGAAATCAGATACTGCCAAAACCAATGTCATCTGAGGAAAGTTTACAGTTAAAACATAAGGAACTCTGAACTGCAAGAAACACTAAGCACAAACAAATGGTCCTTCAAGACAGTGCTGTGGACTCTTCCTTGCTTCACTGTAGGTATAAAGTCAGCTTGCCCATAGAACTAAAATATAAGAGATGAATGCCTAAAATATAAGGTCGTATTAGCTTATAGCACAGGCCTAGCAGCTTATCCATCAAGTCACATAACGATCTGCATCATCACTGTCAAGCTAGAAATTCCTGCAAACTTTGCAGACTGCGACAGACAAAATAGCAGTTATTCTTGAACTATCCCATCCATACCTGCCGTTTGATTGAGACTAATTCCATGTCCAGTTGTCTGAGTACAGTGGTAGCAGCTGTCGCATTGGCAGAAACGGCCTCCACATCTTCTTGAGAAAGGAACATTCCTTTGGGAGGTTTCCTCTTCGCTCTGTTCTTGGCCTGCGTACTGTGCTTCTCCTTCTTCACCTGAGGAACAGTTTCAGCGGGCGGCACCTGACAAACAGCAGTCGTTTTACAAAACTAGACGATCTTTAAAGGTCCCTTCCAACTGAAACCATCCCGTGATTCTATGACTTTTAGCCATCATCAAAGGCTGGAGAATGAAAAAGGTAGTTTGCAGACAGGAAGACATTTTTTGCTTTAAGTGGCATGTCATACAAACACTGTCTTATACAAATCTCTCATTTCTTCTAGGCAGCTTTCAGTGTTTACACAGATACTGGTTGTCTTCTCTGCCCATCCTCACTTTGCAAGAGCAGTTATATATCCCGGTTATTTTCAAACACTCTAAAACCTCTCTTCTTGCTTTCATTACCAGGCCTGAAGATGCCAGCCTAACTAAACACCAGAAGGAAATGAAGTGGAGTTTGGAGAGAGGGGAAGAACACAACTAGAGGAGTTTACAGAGACTTGTTCTTCTATGTGTCAGACAGGGGAAGGAATAAGCCAAATTTATTTAAAGGCTAAGGTTAAAGGAGAGAGGTGACTACAAAGTAATTCTTAGATCCTTACACAGTTTCTTGGAAGCCAAGTTTTCTTGCATAGCACTGATAGATCAACTATTCCATTAAACCGATGCAGTTTTGCCCACAAAGTCTCTTTTGGAAAAGGGCATGTTTCACACACCACTAATGATTTTTACGCCTTTTGTCTAAAGCAAAGAATTAGGCGCATACCTCTAACAGGTTGATTAGCTAGGACACTATACTACAGATACTTCAAGAGCATATCTCATTGTCTAATACCAAAACCATTTCTTCCAGAAGTTATTTTCAACAAGCAACTCATACCCAAGATTTATTACCCAGCAGCTGGAGCTTGGCCAAGAACACAGAACAGAAGAAGGGTGGCAGGGAGAGAAAAAGCAGAGAGGGGAGGCCACACATCTGAAATCCTCTACTTGATCGCTGCCAGCTTTAAACACATTGGCTTCACTTAGCACTATTGTTTCCCTCCTAATTTGCTGCTAACATGTAGTTTCTATGCAGTTTACGGCACTTGCTCGTTGTTGAGTATTAAAATTCTCACATTCAAACCCACACACGGTTGAGCACAAAGCCCCACGTAATCATGAGGTTCTGCCTCCCAGAGACCGGAGGATGCCAGCACTGCTGCCGGCAGATAAAAGCTTGCACCCTCTTGATGGGCTCAACAGCCAGAGCTGCACAGGAGCAGTAATGTGGACATCTGCCTGTTCTCAACCTTCTTCTTCCCTCCATTAGTGCAAAGGACTCCATGATAGACAATGCCTAAGGCAAGTCCAGGATCAAGAAATAACTACTGCTATTGCAGAATGGATACCCAATTTCTTTTTGCAGAAGGGAGTGGGGAACAGGAGAACCAGACTGGTTTAGCTATGAACAAGTGAGATAAGGTCTGCACTCCACCTCGGAAGTAAGCACTTTGATAGCTGAGCCAGGTAAATTATTCAACATAGACAGACATTTCAGATATATTCATATTTCATCTACATACAGAATTTCACAGGATCATGCAGTAATGCCTCACAACAGGTTCAGGCTGAAGGTTGACCAACATGCAATGCCTGCAGTGCAAATATCCCACAAGCACAAACATTAAGGAGAACTGAAAGCAGTTTCAAGTGATTGTTTTTACGCAGTTCAAAGAATGTGAAGCTCTTTTGTGCTGTGGACAAGAAGCCAGAGCTCCAGCAGAATGGTTTTTGACAGCTCCAAATGCCTCTAGGTCCTGGTGATATTGCGCAGGCTCTGAATATTTGAACATCTACCCTACCTTGGAAACTCTTGCTTTCCTGGACACACACCTGTCTCTATAGAATTAAATCAATTCACGAAAACTAGAGAGAATTAAAATGCAGGGATTTAGCAGCGCTCCTGTTTGTTTAGATATTGCCACTGCCATCCAGTGCACTTCAGTCTTACAAACAAGGTTCCCTTCCTCAGATTTCACTGTGTAAAAAGAAAAGCCCACGCTATCTCAAGCCATATAAAAGCAGAGGATGAAATGGGAGACATTTCCAGGAACAGGGAAGATGTGGAGAAAGCAGCTCTAGCTCATGACCTCAGTGTTATGGCGTCACTACCTGAGGAAAACTGGACAGTTGCACTAACACAGAAACTACTAAAAAAAGGGAAGATTCCCCCTCTAATGATCCCCAAAAGAGGAAACAGATGAGAAACTTCAGATACTCTGAGAAATCCCAGTATTACTCGGCAAGTCATACAGTAACCACCATGTCTCAGAGCTGGAAAAACCATCTCAGTGGGGTTGGGACAGGGAGGTTCTTTACGGTAAGAGTCCTGGGCTAGTGGTACATCACCACCCCTGCACATCTGACCACATCATTAAAAGAAACATTAACGATCAAGAAAGAGCACACTCCCCCCTCCTGAATACCTGCTCTCTCTCAAGGTGTTTTCAATCAGCCCCTGGCTCAGGTATGGCCGAATCAACTCAACTCTGAACAGGCTATGCAGGTTGTCAGCTTCATTTTACCGACCAGTCCCTACCCTGGTCAGAAGAGCCCCCACAGGGCTGCCCACCACTGCATATACAGACAGATTGCACACGCTCTTTGAGTTTTGGTGACCTCTTTCAGATCAGTTGGAGTGCCACGGCCTGTGTTAGTGCGACAGGGACAGCTGAGAGCCCATACGAGACTTTCTACAAAAATGTCTTGATGGTAGATATCAGCTATCTGCACTGGTTTGGCCCTACAACAGAGGCAGCCAAGTTAGCGAAGAACTGCCTTTCCCTCTTTTGCAGCAAGTTCAGAGCATGCCAGCATTGGTAGGGGAGGAAGCAATAATAAAGGAGATTAAAGAGAGTTGTCTTACAGATGCAAGCTTTCAAAGAGCTTATGAAGAAATCTAAACTTGAATATTTATTAAAATAATGGGAAACGAGATGATAGTATTAATTATTTACAAGACACACTGGAGAGCTGCAGGATGCAGCTGCAGCTTAGCCAAGTGAGAACCGTTCCAGTTTGGGTGTTGCTGAGGCTTCTGAGAACTCAGCTTCTTGTAAGGGCGAGTACAAGTGGCTTCACATCCCTTCTGCTTCCTAGGAAGGAAGGGATGCTGGTTCCTTTGGTAGAAGCAACAGCTAGGCTTTTCTGGAAAGCTTAGAGAACACTCTGGCATAGGTGAAGAACAGACGAGAATGCTGTGATTTTTCAGTTATTTCCATTCAAAATAATTTATTAGAGGAATTAATCTCACTGACAGTGACTGACCAAACAGCTGCTCTACGACTTTGGTTTTGTGTGTCTGCAATCGTGCTTTTCAAAAATCAAAAAAGACTTTTGTGGTTTTTTCCTACACATACCCTTATAAAAATTTTTTTAAAAAACATTGAAAGAGAATGACTGGGAGAGAAATCAGTCTAAGTGAAATCAGGAAAGGGAGCTACTTCAAGAAGAGAAGGCCTTAGGGTAAACATCTTCCTGCAGCGCTCACTCACACGTACAACCCACACTGCTGCTGAATGGCAAAGCTGGTTTTTATTTAGTAACAGATAACCAGCAGGTTATACACAAAGATAACTATACATTTTCCTGTTAAGCATCACAGACTAAGGTTTTTTCATTTCTGTGGCTATTTTCATCCAGAACTCTATGCCCACTTAAAATGAAGTATTTGAAGTGAGGTGCAAGTACTGTGTTTTAAGTAGACAAAATATTCTGCGTGTAACAACAGGTTAAGGCCCCTCTGCCAGACAAAATGAACCAGCCACACAAAAGCTTTCTCCTTTACTGTTCACCAGCGTAGTTGCAATCCTGGTGCCACCAAAATCCTCAGAACTATTGCTGAGGATTTCTGTACAATGGGAATTTACCTCAGAGTCTAAGGTGTAGATAAACATGCTCTTGCTAGTCTACTCAGAACAGATTAAAGGACATATTTCCCCTCCACCAGTGGGGACATCTGTGCTTCTACTCCATCTCCACACAGCTAGGTTGATTTAAACCATCACTGAAGGTGGTTCAAGCTAACACAGCTTGAAGAGAAAATCAAAGAGACTAGAAACATTCGCATAGTACATTATCATGGGACGGTAAAGTCTTAAATTTTCCCAGCTCCATCCATAATAACTTATTTCTCTATACTTGTCTTGATCTAAGAATAATTCTGAAGACAATTCTTCTTTTCTTGTATGACAACTATACAAAGCACAAATAAAGAAAATTAAATACTGTCAGCTTCCGCATGAAGCAGCTAGCAAGTAAACACTTTCATCTGTACAGTAGTAAGAGAAGAATTATACCTCCTTTTTGCTCTCCTTGCTTTGCTCAACTTCAATATCAATAGGGTTATTTCCATTTGCTTCCTCCATTTCATCCTCACTGGAAGACAAAAGCAAACAGTACTGTGTTAGTCTGTGAGGCTCTCTTTCTATAAATAGCATGCTTAAAAGAACTGCATGTATGCAATAGCAACTCCAACAACTTCCCTTAATTTTATTCCCAGGGTGGTTTTTTAGGGGGTTGGGGTGGGGTTTTTTTTTGGGGTTTTTATTTATTTGTTTTCATTTTGAGTCAAGAAATTCTTAACTGTAAAGATACTAGGGACCATCTCCCATAAAGGAAGATTCTCAGTAGTGTACTGAGGCAAAATAAGTCTGCTCAGATGAAGCCAAAATACATGAAATTGTTATACAAGTTATCTTTTAAAGAACATGGGACACTGAGCATTTTAACTTTAGGCAAACTGAGACAGAAACAAAGACTTGGAATTACAGCAAGTAGCTAAAACACAGATTTCATACAATTCCTTAATATTTAGCAAAATAGACACGTACAAGATGAACTGCCTCAAGAAGCAGCATAAAAAATGGGGGCAGAAGTGTTGGGGTTTGTTTTGTTTGTTTGTGGTTTGAGTTTTGAGTTTTTTTCAGTGACAGCCTCAGATTTTATTCTCCCCTGGAAAAGAAAAAGAGGTTATAAGTTACAGAATAACAATAATAGGCATGAAATTGGGGCCATATTGAAAGTGACCTTGGCACACCTGGCCAGTTTGGTCTCATTGGAATTTTAATCAGACATTAAATTGAATATATTCTCACCATTTAGAATTTTTGTACTGTATACAACTAAAGTTAATTGCACCATTTGGAGCGATGCCCAGAAACGGAAGAAATAAGATGACCTAATCAAAGTTTGGGGGTTTTTTTAATAAAAATATTTTTTTGTCACATCAAACTCTATACCCTAGGACGAGGAACTTCGGATGGTGCAGGTATGCCACAGCGCCGGCGCAAAGCAGGGCTGTGCAGAGAAACCCCAGCAGAAGCTGCGCTACGCTGACGGGGTGCTGGAGCCAGCGGGGAGCACTGACACAGCAAGCACGGCTGCAGTACCAGCACCTGCTCACAGCTGTCCCCCTTTGCAGAAAGGGTCCCGTGCAGACATAGCCTAAGGAGGAATGTACTGCTGGGTGGCTTGAACTGGCATCCCTCTCCACAAGAGCAGGCGCTTGTACAAGCCATTCCTGCTCTCCCCCGGGCCACCTGGCTCAAGGTATTTAGTTTGAATAATCAGGATTCCAGGAAATAAACTCACAAGCACCCCCTCCCAGAGCTGCATAGACAAAGCCCCTCGCATACAACTAAGAACAGCTACTGAAAACCTGGTCTCAAATGCACTGGGAGCTATTTTAGTGACAATCTGAGGGGCTGGGGAATTTCCCTGCCTAGCCACAGAAGAGATATAGCAGTATTCAAGTGAGATACCTCAGGCTGCCTCTTCTCTTAACTCCATCTGCAAAAGAGCTTCCTTGTCTTTTCACCTAGGTTCAGAATTCAGCCTTTCTGCAAAGGCCAAACCCCCGCAGGCTTTGCTGTGCTCCTCGTTTGCTCGTCTATTCCAGCAAGTTCCCTAGACATGAGCTAGATCAAAACCCACCCATTCATTTCTGCAGTTTTAGACATTGGTCACTATTAACTGAAGAACATTTTTGAGGTTTTGCAAACACCCAATGGCACAGTACAACCTCAAAATCTGGGCATCCCAAACTCACTCATCTTTGCTTCCACACCTTGCATGACTGTACTGACAAATCCTTTGGGCATGCAGGGGTTTGAGTATTTTACATGACGGAAGGAAAGAAGGCAAATCAAACATCAAGCTGATGGCCTGGTGCTTAGCTTGCTGCAGATGTAAACCAAATTACATGTTTCCAACCCAGCTGCCTTCCTCAAAGGTTACAGAATTACAGCACGTGGCAACCCATACAGTTCTCTCCCAATCACCAGATGGTCTGAGGTGCTGCTTTTCCCAGCAAACAGCCATAGGTATGAGAGGTGTATTTCCAAATCGCAGTAATTTCATTTACGAGCACAGAACAAAAAGAGAGGTAGTATTAAAAGATCCTAAACTACACAGCACAAGACAAACACATACTCCTTATAAAAGGCTACCCCCAGCCGCCTTCCCCCCCAATCAGTAGGAATTTTTTTTTTTTCTTTTCAAAAAAGCAGGATGGGGAGAAGGAAAAACTCAAGACAGGCTTTGCAGAGAAGGGAAAAGAACAGAATGGAAAGAGAGACTCCGGTCAGAGAAAGCCAACCAAACACTGGACAAGTTGGCTGGTAGTATCCTCCCTGGCCTTTCCTGTTACACAGGTATTGTTGACCTAATGGAGAGATGGGAGAGGTTGAGTGAGTCATTGGTGTAGTACCAGCTCAACCCTGGAAACGTATTTCTTCCCCCTTCCCAAAGAGGACTTGCTCATACACACTGGAGTCAGCAAACTGCTCCCTGGGAAGTGCTAGAGCAGAGACTCCTTTGAGGGAAAAGCAGAATTTGACCAATTACTTGGGAGTCTTACAAAGCCAGGCACATCTCAAGTTTGGTCTGCAGAGGTGTTAACTGCATTTTAGAGCAGGCACCTACATCAAACAGATGGAGTTGCTGCTGTTCAGAGGGGGTTTTTGTCCCCACGCACATCTGAGGCCACCGCCATTTCTGAAGCTCTGTCAGCTCTAGAACTAGGCAAAGTCACCACGTGGCAGTTCTAACTGTACAGACACTTCTAACAATGCACGCAAGGCCACTGGCTGACCTACCTTCCAGGGCTTGCGCGGGTATCTGGGAGGGTGAGCTTGCAGACAAAGCTGCACAAGCAGGAGTCAACCTCATCTGCTGAAACTCAGTGGTTAGTGATCTCCTGACCCAAATCCTGATGCACCCAGCATTGCCTGGGACACCTCTGCCAGAGAAGGCCTCCTAAGCTCCCCTGTGCTACAGTGTTCTCAGTCACTCAAAAATACAGCCTTAACTTCCTCTTTCTCAGGGAACAGAGCTTGGCCTGACAGCCTTATACTGGTAACAGTTTTCTAAGCAAAATGCAGGGGAAGGGTCTATGCGTGCACACGCACACGCTGAGGGGTGCTACACTGGAGCCTGTTCCCCATCAGGTGCACGTTCTCACTTTACTGAGCATCATCCCATGGAGGAAATAAAGGCAGATTTCTAGCTCTTTCGTGACTGACTTTTACTGTCCTGCTGCTTACCAGCTTTCCAGGCGCTGCTGCCAACAGTGCCCATCAGCTTGTAAACAGTTTTAATTTCGTTTTCTCCACCCTCAAGCAGTATCAGAGAAAAAGCATCTAGAGTGATGGGATGGTGACCACTGCACTAGAGGGCAATCAGGAATTGCACAGTGTTGAAAAAGGGAGCACTCCTAATTGCCAATAGATTCCTTTGGGCTTTAAGCAAAGCAAAACATGCACAGCAGAGAAGAGGGTGGGGAAAGAAGGTGTGGTACCAGGAAACATTTTGGGGAAAATCCTACATCTAGTTTCTTACAAGCTAACAGGAATCTCCGAGTTAGTCTGAAGAAATCAAAGTGCGTCAAGACACAGCCTTTCTGCTTGCAAACCTACCTTTCCTCGCGTTCCCTTTTTTGTTTACGAGCATGACGGTCCATCACGCTAGTTTTAGTCCTTGTCTTCTTCCAGGAGTAGTAAAATTTCACCAGGCTGGCTATTGATTTGTCAGGAAGCTGTAAATTAAACATGTATCCTTTTATATCTTTATATGTAAAGTATCCCCAGGAGTTCACATACAATTGGTCTGTTTCTGTCAAGGAACATCTGATCTCTCTATGTTGGATTCTCTCAAAGGCTCAAGCAAGGCAGTTCTGCAGCCTTTCCAAAAATCATCTATGGGGGAGTGTTTCAGGTTAGTGCCTACTATTTAGGACATCAAAATCTCTAAAGAGCATCTCAGCAAGCCTCCACTCACCAGCCGGGTAGCTGGCTCCCTTCAGAATAGAGGAACATAGCAAGAGCAGATCTGAAATGGGGCCTTGAAACTGAGATAACAGTGTTAAAAGCCAACACAGGCATGTATAAGCAACCACAGGAACTGCTGAATTGCAGGCTATATCCCAAGCGTATCTTTGATGTTTGGTTAAAAAGGCTTATTCACACCATTCACATGATAAAGTCTATTCAAAGGTCTCGACAAAAGATGTTTTCAAAAGGTGAAACGTTACTGTATGGTGAACCGAGGACACAGGAAAACACAAGTCTCAGAATAATTTTTTTTGGTCCTCTTACACTAATGTCGCTGCCCTGTAGCTATGAATGAAAAGTCTGCCTCCAAAACAGCATAAAACTTCAGTAAGACTAATTCTCTACTTCTGAGGTACTCCGCATGGATGTTCTTACACAGGACTTCTACAAGGTAAAAGTCCAGCCTTTCTTGCTGAATAAAACATGTTTTAGATAAGTGCCTGATTCAGCTTAGAGGGCAGGACAGGTGGGGAGGAAAACAAAACTGCAAATAAGAGCCAGATCTCTTATTCAGATACTTCAGTTTAAGCCTTCACTTGAGATAAACCTAATTCTCAGACTGCCAGCTGACTTTAGGTCCTAGTAATGGATGGCACCAGAACTACCACCCTGGCCCACAGCTGCACACAGGCATAAATCCATCTGCACTGGCAAAGCACAGGTGCTGTGTCAATGTTGTGTTGCCAACAGCCATGCAGCAGGCTGGTATGCTGGGATTAGAGTTCCACAGAACAAACTCAGGGACAAGGCTGTTCGTGACAAACATCCACTTGGCTACAAATACATGCTAAGAGTGCCAAAATATCAGAACCAGCTCTGGTAAGTAATGTAACCCGTTTTTCGTTCTCTGGCTTCAATGATTTTTTCCCCTCACTTCCAAGCTGCACTGGTGCTAATGGGGCAGCACATATAAACCAACGACTAATATGCTCCCGAGCCATCGATTCCTGTCCCCTGCTAAACACAAAGCTTCATACCATTTAATTCCTTTCATGCAGAATGGCTTTTCTGGGAGCAACAGTAAAAAAATATCATTACCCAGGGAACAGTGCATGAGCTTGGCATCCCTGTTTGGAATGCACCTCACTCAAGGACAGTGTCATGATTCTGCACATAAACTGAACTGAGAATGTCTCGCTTTGGCATTTAACAAAGCAACAGGAAAGGCTTTATGTTCTCTTTCCCCCTCCCCCGGACATTCCCCTCCCCTTTTCTTTCCCCTATGTAAGAACAGAGGGATAAAGAAGAAAACAGCTTCACCCTTCAGACTCCACCACTCTCCAGACTGCCTATATCAGCTGTCCACAGTATGTGCAAGCCCCGTCATCTGACCCAAGGGAGTGGGAGACTGCAGGACTCCAAGAACATTTGGAAACAAACACCAGTGAAGGAACATTCAAGGAGGACATGAGGAGAATGAGCCTCTTCCTGCCACCTTTCTGAAAAGGGACCTGGCATTCTTCCTTCATACTTGGGACACAAGTCACCTTTCAATTTTCAGCAGGATCAGCGACACAGACCTTCACCTGTGCTTTAAAGAGGCTGAACAGACTGCAACAGCCTAGGCTCGCTTCAAAGGGTCACAACCAACGTAACCAGGTCCTGCTGGAACGCTTGAGAGGCACTTTACTGAAGGAGAGCAAAGAACAAAGTCTGGTTCCCACTCAGGTGATGAATCACTTGAAGAAACTCTCAAGATTTAATTAATAAAAATTTTTTACTTCCTATCCTCTTCCTCTTTCAAAAGAAAATTGCACACACCCCAGCAATTTCCTTTCAGGGAGAAACCTACCCTTGAAATTTTCAATCACAGACTTAGGAAAAAAAAAAGATAAAAACATCACTACCACTCAAAAGCAAAGAACTGAACGCTTGCAATGATGTATAAACCTCCACTACAGCATCCACAGACAGTCCCAAATCACAGTAAGCACAGACTTCATAGTCAAATAAAAAGAATTCCTAAAAAGCAGGTTGTAAGAAAGGAAGTCAACTTTGCACAGAGATGATCTTTGTGTGTGGGTGGGCACGTGTGTACAGACCATGCCTGAACTCCAGCTGAGACATAAACACTACCATAGCACACAGGGGATTGAAAACTGTAATTTCCAACCAAAAAATTGCACAGTCAAAGTTTATCCTGAACCAGTAGAGCACTGCAGGAAAACACTTTTACAGACACTCTGGAAATAAAGTTTTTTTTTCTTTCTATTTATGGTAATATTTTCCCTCTAATACCCTCTTTGGCCTGTTCTCTCCCAAAAGCGTTAGACAGGAGTTCAGCACAATCAGCACTGAAGATCATTGTCCAACTGCCTGTTCTGCTTTTCCATTCCTGTGATACCACTTACCATCTGCTGGATCCTGTGAAAGGTCTTCCCATGGAAACTGAAGGCCTGTTCAAACAAGACCTTGTCTTCCACTGTCCACTCATCTGGGAATGGAGTAAAGTTTGGCAGATCTGCCAAAGACTTCTCAATGTTGTGCTTGTGCCAAAACAGCATCCCAAGGGCCTAGAAATAACAAGGACACCAAGGGGACAATTGTAATCACATGAAACATTATATGCATGCACAGGGAGAGCCACAGCTTTTTTTCTCCGGTCGCACATTAGACATAATTTTAATTCTTAGCTACATCTTTACATACTTTTCTGTGCGCAAAAAACCTATAATCTGACCCCAGCCTGCCAGGTTGTGAAGACCAGCCTGAAGTTTACGTAAACCACACAGGCAGTAATGTAGTAAGAGTAGCAACAGAAAGGAGGGAGAAGAAAATCAAGGAAATGACTCCAACTTTACTGATCATGGTATGCAGACGAAAGCTAAGCAAAACTTGGGAAGTCTATGTAAAAAACAGGCTGGACTAAAGGGAGCTTCTTGCCAGTGCTAAACTCCCTTCATTTCCTGTGCAGTTTGGAGGGTGGTTTAGTTGACTGGGGTTTTTATGGCTGTTTAGGGGGCTTCTTCTGAGGGGGAGGGGAAAAAGGGGGAAGGGATGAGGGAAGACCTGGAAGAAGGAAAGGCAAAGAGTGTGCACAACCTTGACTTGCTGCTAAGATGTCCCTGGCCTGAAGGAGGAACAAATCTCACTGATTTTGGGCGCTGCTCATTCATTCCCTTGAGACACACCTCGTTTCACTGTTGCAGTCTCTGGTTCTCAGTTCCAAAGACAAAATGCACACGCTGCGCTTCACCACCTGCAAACCATCCTCCTCCCGCCATCTCCGACACTCTCGCTCGCAGCCACCCCTCTCCCAGGCGTGCGCAGCCCCTGTGCTTTATGACACATCACTACATCTGGCATGCCAGCGACCAACACAAGTCATTTTGGGAAGGCCTGACTCTGCAGAGCTGGAAACCAGCTTTTCGCAAGAGCGTTAAAGTGAAAACAATCCCTAACATGCTGAGTAAAACATCAGCGTGACCTGCTCGTCATATGCAAACTCAGCTCAGTTTCGCAGCCACAGTTACCCTCATCTAGTAGTTTCACCCTGGCTGCTCAGAGCTACAAAATCCCTCCAAATTCGGTGCTTCCCCATTATGCTTTGCTAGGCAAAAAGCAGTTCCTTTATGGGATCTTGCTCCCCTGAGATTCTGCAGAGAGGATGCATATAAATATTGGTGTTATCCAAGATCTTGTCCTGACCCTACTGGTCTCCCAGTGCTGCCCAGGAACCCTCTTCTCACTCCTGCCACCATGCAGAATAAGAAGTAGTCTTGGTTGCAGCACAGTCACTCAAAATGTCACAGGAGACACACAGCCACTTATCTCCATCTACTCTGGCAAGCACAGGGCCAAGGAAACTATTTTGCTGTCACGAAGGACTGAGTTTTCTCTGCCCTGCCACCTCTTTCAGCTTCAGATATGAGCTCTACCAAATATCCCTGTGAGAAAGCAAAGGAAAAACAAGGAGGGAGACATCATGGTAGAGCAGGGTAGTGTTAAATACCACCAAGGTGCTAGCGAGGGCTAAGGGGACAGCTGCTTACACAAAGCAGTGGGTAAACAAAAAGATTTTCCTTATAGGCTTAACAGGAGAGCAGTACTCCTGTCCTAGGAGAGCTCTGCACTCATACACAAGTGAGTACACAGCTTTTCCAGCCTCCTTTATCCCAGGGTGTCTGACATAGGCTGGCAGGAGAGTGCAGCTCATGGCCAGACTCGCTGTAGTGCTCCCAAAAGCCTGTGACTGCTGTGGCTCAGCACAACCACCGACAGACAGCTGTTTGCAGCACCAGCTGAAGCGGGCTTGCCCTGCTGGAGCTCACTGGCCTGCTGGAGCCTGCCCTTTGCCTGCCCTCAAGCTGGGGAGGCTGCAGGGACTCCCAGCAGCACAGCCCCGAGCCTCCAGGCATCATCCCACATCGGCAGAGCCAACAACGGGGCGCTCAGCCACAGACAAGGGGAGAAAGGACAGAGATGTGGGAGCCGCGCACGGCACAGATGTGGCCAGCCAGCTCACCACTCCCTTCAACAAACCAGTGGGTTTTGGGCAGGGGGCACAGATGGAAGAACAGGAATCTCTGTGCAATGACTGTTAGCCAAGCCACCTGCGCAGGGATCCAGAGAGACCGGCTGTCAGGGGATGCACGCGTGGGAAAGGGCTGCCTTGGCCAGCAAAGCCCAGAGACAGTGGCCAAATGACTGGCTTCCAGGGAGTCTGTATCAGCTTGTCCACAGTCACCCCGCCAACAGCAACTCTGATGATACCAGCTGAAGAGAGAGTGTCCCTTGGAGATACAACAAATCATCCTGATTTGAAAGCCTTGACACTTGTCCTTATAATACAAAATGAGTACGTGCCTTCCAGAGTGATACAAGATAGATCCTCTCCAGTTATTTCCTGGAAGTGCCTAGCTTCACTGTTTAAGAAATCCCAAAGGACCTGGGAAACATGTTTAACTCCACAGTATTGTGTGAGAATGCTAGGGAAGGAACGAGAAAATTTTTAGGAGGAGAGACATTTTTACAAGTCGCTCAGCCACTTTACATACTAATGTGGTGAGTTCCCTAACTTCTACTTTTGTACACGGAAGGGAGAAAAAGAAAAGGAAAGACTTCAAGGAATGAGTGGGAGATCCATATTTCCAGCGTTAAAATGAATGCAAATCTGTTAGCCACATCCAAGTTTTTCAAAACACAAGAATTCAGTGGCTTGGGTTTTTAAAAAAAAAAAAAATAATCACAAGCTTCATTTTGATCAGTCTTCCACATCAGACTATAGCCTCCAAACAACACTTCTCCACTAAAATAACGAAAACCATTTTTATTACCCTTAGACCATCTCTTTTGGCAAATATTACTCACAATATCCAATAATGGGATATACCCATCTCAACTGAAATGAGCTACCACCCTTATTTTCATTTAAGTTTGTAGCCTTTTGGTGCCTTCGTCTTCCTTTTATTGCAGTTTTCTGCTCTGCTCTTAGAAATATAAACATCAAGACTGATTATTCCTGATTTTGCTGGAAATTTTGCTGGCTATCTCAAATTCAATGCTCTTGGCTCCACAAGAAGTCTTTTTGAGTACCAGTATCAACCACTGAAAGTCTGACTCAAAGATGACAGCAGAGTCATTTAAACAGAAACCCTTGCCCATCCAAATCATCAGTTTCTATGCTCACAGCCTTTGACTGAACAATTTCATAAACTTTCGAGTTTTCACAGAATCCCTTCGTAGATACGGTACGTAATTGGCTAATACAGTAAGTCATGAGATTTCCCATCTTCCCTTTCTGGGGAAGTACTAGTGCATGAGGAAACTCCACAGAATTCAGAAAAGCTTCCCAGGCACAGGTCTACTCATCTCCCTAGATGACTGTTGAAATCGATATTAGTTAACACAGGGAAGATTAGCAAACAATCCTAGACCACGTGGAGTAAAGGAGAGGTCTGTTCCTCAAGCCAGGACTTCCATCCCTAGGCTGAAGGCACTCGCTACCCTCAGGAACAGCTGGTTGAAGTCATCCAGTGCTACTGCACAGACATCTGAGGTGCTCATCTATGAAATGCCAAACGATCTGCAGCACAGTTTTAAGGTAAATAACCCTGGATATTGGTTTGCCTCAGAAAAGCATATGATGGTTCAATAGCTCATTAATAACTGCCAAGACATCCATGAAGCAGAGATGGAGCAGTCATCTGGAAACCGCAATGCAATCAGGCAGCTGTCCAAAGACAAGCCGATCTTTTTAACATTGTTTAGGGGTTCTGAAAGTGTTCATCAAGAGGTATTCACCACAGAAAACATAATACTCACGGCCAAACTTCACTAGAAATTACAATGGTTTTGTTTTTCTTTTTTTGACTCTTGATGTAAAACTAGGGATGAACTCCATATGCCCAGGGCACTATTAGGAACAGCCAGTGTTTAGAAGAGTAGGAAAGGAGAAACACAGACTGTATAGAAGGGAAGAAGTTAGGCAGTCAGTTTAAGTCATGCTTTAACACCTGCTGAAAAAGTTTCTAAAATAAAGTATTCAAAGGGTTGTTACCTGTTCCATGTTGTATCCATGCTTCTCTTTAGCAATGGCAATATATTCATCCACTGAAAAAACAAAAGAGAAGGCATAAGAGCATTTAATGTAACATATAACAATCTCATCTCCTCTTCCCTTCCCCTTTCCACTCTAACACCCAGTCCTGCAGCTCTGACTTCAGTCATGGCCATTGCATCTTTCACAGAGAACTCTCATGAATAGCTGCTGTTTCCAATAATTCAGGAAAGAAAGGAAACAAAAGAAAAACTAACAGTTACCAGACAAACTACTACATATTTTCCTCAACAAGCCTAAATGATGCATTATGTCCAATCCAGTTCCAGTACTTCTGAAACACAGCATATAATATTTCAGAACTTGCTCACTAAAACTATAGACGTGACTGTCACATCTACTTTTCATTTGGGTTTTGTTGTTTGTTTTTTTGTTATGTTTTTTAAATCACAGAATTGTTTAGGTTGGAAGACACTTTTAAGATCATGAAGTCCAACTGTCAACCTAGCACTGCCAAGTTATCACTAAACCATGTCCCTCAGCACTACATCTACACGTCTTTTAGATACTGCCACTGGCAAGTTGAGTTGGAGACTCAACCACTTCCCTGGGCAGCCTGTTCCAATACTTGGCAACCCTTTCAGTGAAGAAGTTTTTCCTAATATCCAATCTAAACCTCCCCTAGTACGACTTGAAGCTGTTTCCTCTTGTCCTATCGCCTGTTACTTGGGAGAAAAGACCAACTCCCACCTCTCTACAGCCTCCTCTCAGGTAGTTGCAGAGAGCGATAAGGTCTCTCCCCTCAGCCTCCTCTTCTCCAGGCTAAATAACCCCAGCTCCCTCAGCCACTCCTCACTAGACTTCTGCTCCAGACCCCTCACCAGCTCCATTGCCCTTCTCTGGACACGCTCCAGCACTTCAATGCCCTTCCTGTAGTGAGGGACTCAAAACTGAACACAGAATTCAAAAAAACCAGTTGTTTTCTTAAGAACAAAAATCCCCAGATACAATCCATACGGTCCAATACTGCCAGACTCCTAGTGTTGCACAACCACTGCAGATACCTTGGCAGGTTTTTCAGCCCTTATGCCTCAGCAATTTTCATCTTGGACCAAACCCCACCTCCATGGATTATTAGGCCCCCATAAGCTTTTAACCTTTACAATGTGAAGGTGCCCTGAGGAGTTACATTTTGTATAGATGGGACTAAAACCCAAATGCGTCTTTCAGTATGAGTGACTAAGCTTACGTTATATCCAACAGCACCCATTTGAGAGGGCTGGATCAAAGTCAGTACTAGTGGTGGTGTTGTGAAGCCTGTGCCCTTTGTGCTTGGGTCATTAAATGCACTGTAATGATAATAACACCCTTAAAAAAAAAAAAAACACACCAAAACCCCAAGCTAAATGGTGAGACTCCTTCACCTAATGGAGTGGGAGATGCTGGAAGCATTGGTTGTCTGTATCATCGCCAAAATGAAAGTACCCTAAAAAGACCTAAAAGTGGTACACACAGCCAGAATTCTCATTCTTCTACAAATTTCGGACTTCAAGACTAGTCACTTAGCAGTGAACTCAAAAAATCATTCCCCTTTTTTTCTCTGCAGATACTCAGGGAGGGATGCAAACTCCCAGGCTGAGCACCTGACTCATGGAAAGCATACGCAACACCACCAGAAGGAAATGGTTCTACTCACGCTGCGGCTAAGGAAGCCACATTTCCCACAGTTTGGACCTCACAATTAACTTCAGGTCTCAAACGTGCTTCTCCAAGGTTTTTTCCCTTTATGAGAACTCTCGCATGGAGTCTCTGGTGTCTACTAATAACATGGCGTTTCTTACAGCCTTTCCTTCAAGTTGGAATATACTCCTCAATTCTTCTTCCAGCTGAGCAAACTAAGCTGAGTATTGGGTAACAAAAGGTATTGGGAAAACAGAGAGAATAGATCAGAAAATGCACAGCAGGAGAGCACCAACCTCATGTTTTCAGCTTGTCATAAATACAAAGAAATTAAATCTAGGTAGAGTAGACGTCTCATCTTACTAGACAGTATGACACTTGATATCAATGCTGGCCCTTCATTAGGAAAGGTGATGCATTAGTTTATTGCAATACCTTTTTGTGACAATTAAGGTCTTTGTTAAGTGCTACGGAAGAGTCCATGAGAACCTTAATACAGCCACATGCTGTGGCAGGAGAAGAGCATGCAGTAAATCTGGTCCAGTGGAAGGTGTTCCTGCTCATGGCAGGGGGCTTAGAAATAGATGATCTCCAAGGTCCCTTCAAACTCTAACCATTCTATGATTCTGTGACAATTGCAGGCACAGTTCCACATCAACAAGGCCACTCCATGAGGTTCTTGTTCTTCCAAGCTCCTACCTGCACACAATGAGCACTCACAAGGGGCTGACGAACCTGTTTGTTGGACCGTATTCTGGATACATTCAATAAAAGTTTGATTAGCCCTTTGGGGAAAGGTGTAGCCACAGCCACTCATTTGCACCCCTGCAGCACAAACGCATCTGCCTCTCCAAGTCAACAAATTGTTTCTAAGGACCATGCTGAACTGGGATGAAAACTATCCCCTCTTGCAAATAACCTTTTCTTGTGCAAGGCAAACATAATAAAATAGTTGCACAGATAGTGGAGCAGACTGGGACAGTGACAGCAACTTCTTAGCCTGAAATTGCTGCATTGCCTAATTGAACATCCTGAGTGTTACCAGAAGGGTAGGAACCTCAGAAATCAGCTTTGCCACAGAAAAAGAAACCAAACGAAAAACTTTCAAAACCACACCCTAAAGGGAGAACATGATCCAGGAGGACCACACGGGGATCATGGGGACAGAGAAGGGAACTGCCTCCTCCCTACACACCATCCCTTCCCTCCACGCACCAAACAGGGCAGGAAACATCAGTAGGATGTGGACAGAAGAGCGACTTCAGGTGCTTCCAGACTTTGAAGTCACACCAGAAACAGGCTTCCAGGTAACCCTAAGTGCAGCATTTTCCTGTACTTCTGCTAAACGCTGTTTCCTTAGGACAGGTATTGCACATGCAGTGTTACATATTTTGTCTAAGGGGAGGGTGAAGGAATGAGGGAGGGCAAGGAGCTGAATTCTCTGAAGTCCAAAGCTGAATTAAGCTCTTGAATGCTAAATACTGCTGCATTAACTAGCTTGCTTTCACTGTGGAAAGATCCACGGTTCCTGATTTGACTTCAGCATCTTATCCTTTAATATATACAGAAAAGACATGACATTGTTCTCCTTTCCAGTGTATTACCTTTCTTATGCCAGATGCTATAAGCAATGAAAATTTAGTTCATCCCTCTTGCTCCCCACCCCCTAAAAAAATTCACTACAGCATTTTCTCTCCTAACTAAGAACATTAGCTAGGTCCCCCCATATCAATATTACCAGGATTTCTCTTGAATCAAGCCAATATACCACAGAGACAAACAGTAAAGTGTGAGTGATCAGACACCATGAAAGGAGGCAGGATGCTTTGGTGGGGTCTGTAACTCCTCAGTGTTACACCTCCTTGTTACAGTGGAGGAAGAGAAAAGGAAAATAAGGAAAAGGCAATAAGGCAGTAAACCGACCACAAGCACACAGCAACGCCCCTTCTAGACACTAAAAGAGTGTTTGTGGATGAAGGAAGGACAAGGAGTACACCATCGTGCTCTTGGCTTGTTCCCTGCCTGCTTACTGACAATCTAGCTCATTCTGTTTGTCATTTCTTGGCTAATTGCGGGCTCACTCGCTTTGATGCTTGCACCATTCAAGAGGTATGACGGTCCCTTGAGCAATCCTTCTGATTGCTCTTTCTTTACCATCCCCCTCCATGTGAAGTGAGCAAGAAAGAGCATGGCACCAGCTGAGTCACAGGATCCCTTTAGTCTCCCATACCAGTAGAGCCTGGAATTGCCACAAGCTTAATGCTTCACATGCCACAGCAGATAAATAAGTGCCCTCTTCCATCTCTGCCTTCCCCACGCACCTCTAGCAAGGCCAGGGCAGCGGGCACGTGAAATTCTGCTCCACTACGTTTCAGTGGTATTCAGTCACGCTCAGCATGTAACCCAGCAATCTGTTTACACATCAGAGTTCAGAGCCAGAGGAGCCTGGGGCAGAGTCCTGCTTACACCAGAAGAGACGGTTTGCCAGCACAGCTCTTAACCACTTTCCAGAAGAGAATAAGCAAGAGCAGCAAAGCAATCCTATCCTGTTTCCCCCAGCATAAGCTACACCACCCTGCACTCTTTCTACCAGTATAACTTTTCCCCAAACAGAACAGGCAAGAGCATTCTCCCCTCCCACCCAACTCATTTCTCTATGCCAGGAAGATACACAGGCACAGACCAAGCCAAAAAGACAACGATGGTTGAACAGAGGCAGTCGTGTGACAGGAGATGTATTGCTCCTGTGAAGGCTCTTGTTGCTACTAGAAACCAGATGGTGGGGAGGGACAGAGTAGAGAATCATAAACTGGTATTTCTTCACCTATTTGGCTACATTTCTTTCCTTGCATGCATTTTAGCTGTGTGGGGGTGAGCAGGACCCTTCTGTCCACCCAACACCCAAAATGGAGCGAGCACTGGCCCAAAAAGCCCCTTTCTACAGCCAGTCATGCTCAGGAAAGCAGAAGTAGCCCGAAAGGTGGGGATGCAAAGGGAACAGAGCTCCACATACATATCGTCACCAGCAAAGAGGAGCACAGAGCATTCAGATGCTATAAAACATCTCTCCCTAATTCAAGAAATGAGGTCTACAAAAAGGTGACCAAAGAACCCCAGGTGTAGCACTAACAGAGCCAAAGAGACAAGGGAAATGAAAGGGAGCGGGAAAGGAAGCAGAGAAAGATGCTTTCCCCCCTATGATCTAGAAAGGAGAGTTTCTGACCAAAATGGTGCCATCAACCCCCTGAATTTTGTGACCTTCTTTCCAGCTGTCTTTCTCATGCACCCTTTTCTTCTGCTAACCATCTTCCTGCAATAATTCCTCACTCCAGGCAAAAGAAAGGGGACCCTCTCAGCTGACAGAGGGAAGGAGAGACAAGAGCAAACAACTGCATTGCTGATTTTTAGTCCCGCATCCTAGAGCAGCGAATAGAGAGATGTAAAACAGGAGCATTAATTTCAGGGGAGTGGGAGAACTCCGAAAAGAGAAATGCCGAAAGCAATGACCCCCCTCATCACCATCTGATCATATCAAACGACCTCTCCAAGTTGGTCTTTCGGGAGGATTTCTCCCCCTACACAAACTGCTTCTTAATGACCCCACAAGCATCACATCGTGTTTAGCGGACTCAGTGACCCCAAGGAGGGTTTGCAGCAGAAGCAAGTACGCTAAAGCTTATAGAAAGCAACAGGAATGCAGAGGTAGAGCTGTTGCTGCAACCTCAGTTCACCCCTATTACTGGGGTACTGCAGGAGCTCTGAACACTTTGCATATTACGTGATGCAATACCCTGACAGAACGGGGTGAAATGAGGACAAAAGCAGCAGCCTTCACAGCCTCAGTAACGTGCTTCACAGGGTTTGATCAATGCTGGAACCTGTGAGGAATTCTAGATGTTGCTGTACATCTCCCCTTCACCTCCCTTGAGAACCAAAAAAACAAGTCAAGACCCAGAACAAATCAAAGTTACATAAAGAAAATAAGGAGCATGGATTAGACACATACATGTGAAATTCTTCCAAATTTCAAAACACAATTATGACAGTACACAAACAACTAAGCACAGTTTTCGCCTTGGCTATAAAAATGAGCAGCTGCATTGCCGTCCTACCGCCCTCACGGCATCAGTGGAACAATCCTGCCACCTCGTGGTCCCAGCACGGGAGAGGAAGCCGCAAAACGCACAAGAGTTTGGACAAGTGTCTCGCTAAAGCCAGCTGCAACAGGAGGCAGGGGGGACCAGGCTGAGATCAAAGTGAGGTGGCTTGACCACTTTTTCTCGGCAGAATCACTTAGAAGAAAATAAACCCCACCTATTTAATAGTGTCTTCTGCCTTGGAAAAGCTATTTCCTCTTCCTGGCAAGATGTGATGTGTGTCACAGGCAGGAGAGGAGCAGAGAGCCAGAGCACAGCCATGTTTTGTGCCCTGTGCTGCACCCACCCAGGCAGACATACAGCCTCCTTTAACACTGTTTCCAGGAACAGAGCACACTAGTTACGTAGACATAAAGGCTACTTAAAAATTATGTCATGTAGCTGGAGGCATGAGAGGATTTAGGCCTCAACTCCATTTTATCTGCAGCAGGTGAGGAAAAAGTCTGGATGCAACTGCAAGGCAAAGGAAAACCAACCTTACCTGGAGAAGTTTACCTGAATAGGAGCAAGAGAAAATACGCTGCAGCAGGGCAGGGTACCTTGAGTCACAGGACAGCACAGTATCTCTCAACCTCCTACCCACTTACCTCCCTGTAGCTCAGATTTTAGTTGTATATCATCTCTTGTCCACGTATCAAGGACTGTAGGTGCCATTGCATTAGAAGTCTCTTTTGGCAGCCGGGCCAGGTTAAGCACCCCTAGCCTCCAGCCACCTCTTCCCACCTGGAAGCATAATTGTCTGCCTGGAATGCCAGGGAACCGGACTGGAAAACTGTTCCACGCAAAAAGCAACCAACCCTCTTCTCCTGCTGTGTTAGCTCCCTCACCCAAACAGCAGCAAAGCCATACAAGCACCAAGTGGTGGTGCTTGAAAAGCATGGAGATGCTCTCATCTACGAGGAGGGGCAGTCCCAGACTCTCCTACCACCAGCCCTGGCTACGCAGGCTGCCCTCTTCTCTTGCACTAGCTCTGGAGCCACTCATGGCACTGAACAGCTGACCGCCACCAAAGCAGCAACAGTTTTATGCTTTTTATATGGTCGTATACAATATAAAAATCACTTTGCCAGGAGCTTACACAAGCTTGAAAAGAGACAAGCCCTCCTGCTTCCAGTGAGGGATGAGACTGGCTCAGCCAAAAGTGCAGCTCGCTCCTTGCCCTGGCACAGCACAGCAGCAGGGACGAGCAGGCGGGCAGGAACAGGCATGGCCATGTGGCCTAGCACTGGTCAGGAAAGAGTTACTCACGGAACCACAACTGAAATCTGGAAACTGCAG
The DNA here is from genome assembly GCA_013398295.1 of Chionis minor. Taxonomy (NCBI): domain Eukaryota; kingdom Metazoa; phylum Chordata; class Aves; order Charadriiformes; family Chionidae; genus Chionis; species Chionis minor. The sequence goes on along the minus strand of VZSF01002717.1, from coordinate 56,674 downwards.
CCTCAGAGGGCAGAAAACAAGGAATAAAACAGAGTGCACCATTGCTGGGAGATCTACCCCTTCAAAAGCTCTGATACCTACCAAAGGATTCTTTTCTCACACGAAGGCAACCAGTCCCCACCCAAGCAATGCCCACTAACCAGCCAGCAAAGAAACACACCTATTTCCCTTTTTTAATTTTCAGCGCTGCTCTTCTGCATGGCCTGCATCTAAGGGCAAGTTCAAAGTTGAAGCTCCAGTGACGGTTAAAGACCTGACTCACCTGCCTTTAGATTTTGCTACACCAGCAAGAAGGCCGTACTGCAGACACAGGCATACTGACAAATCTAGCACAGCTTTTGTAGCTCGCCAAAACTATTTTAAACTGTTTAGCAGGGAAGGCCTTTTGCTCACATTCACACGTTTCTTTCAAAGCTTTTACCAACATAGGCTTTTCCTAAAGTTGCACCCTCAGCTGACACTATCACATCAAGAAAAGGCTCAACAGAGTGCACACGTGGGGAGGCAGTGTATTAATGAGGATTCCCGTAAGGAAAGCCAGATGGCTGATGCTTTCTTGCCTCTCTGGCTGTTGCTGTCCTCCCTCAGAAAGGCCACATGGATCCCCACTCATTGTAAAGACATCCACGGAGGACCCTCTGGGAAGAAAGACTGCTTCTTACACATCCATCGCGTTTAACCTTCAGCCAGAAATTTGCTCCACCATAGCACTGAACGCCACTTTACTGGAGGAGCGGCATAGGATTCAGTATCTACAGAGCCCTGGGTACCACCAGCCCAAATGTCTCCACACATACCACAGAAGGTGACGAGGGAGATCTGACGGGGCAGTAGCAAAGAGGAAACGCTACCTCTGGGACCCAGCACAGAATAGGCAGAGCCACATCAGATCACCTGGGGACCTAATCTCTGACCATACAGGATCAGAGTATGGCTAGATCATTCAGCAGTGAAAACCTGACCCTAAATCAGACACAGACACCAGACTGGATTAAATGTAATTAGCCAGAGCACTTGATATTGGGTTTGGAGCCCATGTAAGAACAGAAAACCAGCACACAGTAGCTTCTGGCAGGGAGGGAATACTCCACATATGACATTCCAAGACAGAGACAGGACGTTACAGGGAGGATAAATGCACAGAGCACGCGCCTGAACAACAAAGTGAGTTTATAGCAGAACAGCTCTTTGCATTATTCAGCACAGTGCTCTCAATTCAGCCTGAGAAGCCCTAAAGCCACATTTATTCTGCTGTCAAACCATGGCTTCAGTTAACTCTACTGAGAGATTATAGCCTTGGATTATACACTGCAACTACAGGCAGCAAAATGTCCAAGCAATGCAAGTAGCAACATTATCAATACAGTTGTGACAAGGGGCAGAACATTAAAAAAAAATAAAATTATCAGATGGTTCACTGCAGGAGATAGTAACTTGGATTAGACAAAACCTCCCTCATGCAGATTTTCTCATGGAAGTTATTATCATAGAATACCAGGTTGGAAGGGACCGGAAAGATCATCTGGTCCAACCTTTCTTGGCAAAAGCACGGTCTAGACAAGATGGCCCAGCACCCCATCCAGCTGAATCTTAAGAAGTGTCCAATGCTGGGGAATCCACCACTTCCCTGGGAAGATTCCAATGGCTGATTATTCTCATTGTGAAAAATTTTCCTTTTGTGTCCAATAGGAATCTTCGCAGGAATAACTTGGGCCCATCACCACTCATCTTTTCCATGTGACTCATTGTAAAAAGGGAGTCTCCACCGTCTTTGCAGCCACCCTTTAAATACTGGACTATGGTGATAAGGTCTTCCCTAAGCCTTCTTTTCTCAAGGCTGAACAAACCCAGTTCTCCCAGCCTTTCCGCATATGGCAGCCTTCCCAGTCCTTGGATCATCTTTGTGGCCCTTATGTGGACCCTCTCCAGCCTGTCCACATCTTTTTTGTGTAACAGGGACCAAAACTAACACAGTATACCAGGTGTGGCTGACAAGTGCTGAGTAGAGTGGGATGATGACTGCTTTACCTCTGCTGGTGATGCCCTTGTGGATGTAACCCAGCATCCCGTTGGCTTTCTTTGCCGCAGCAGCACACTGTTCACTCATACTGAGCTTGTTGCCCACCAGGACCCCCATGTCCCTTTCCACACAGCTGCTCCCCAGCCAGGTAGATCCCAGCCTGTGCTGC
>VZSF01002717.1:0-53988 GCA_013398295.1 Chionis minor | reverse complement strand
CCACATCTTTTTTGTGTAACAGGGACCAAAACTAACACAGTATACCAGGTGTGGCTGACAAGTGCTGAGTAGAGTGGGATGATGACTGCTTTACCTCTGCTGGTGATGCCCTTGTGGATGTAACCCAGCATCCCGTTGGCTTTCTTTGCCGCAGCAGCACACTGTTCACTCATACTGAGCTTGTTGCCCACCAGGACCCCCATGTCCCTTTCCACACAGCTGCTCCCCAGCCAGGTAGATCCCAGCCTGTGCTGCCCTTCTGGATTTTGTTTTCCCCACCTTACACTTGTCCTTGCTAAACTTCTTGTTAGCCCACTCTTCCAGCCTATCCAGGTCTTCCTGCAGGCTGGCTCTCCTTTCTGAAGTGTCCACTTCCCTGCTCAGTTTGGTGTCACCAGCAAACTCCATCAGGGTACATTTGATCCCATCATCCAGATCACTTATGAAGATATTAAACAGTGTTGGGCCCAGTATCTATCCCTGGGGATCCCTACTCATGACCAGTTGCCAGTTTGAAAAGGAGCTATTTACCACCACTCTCTGGGGGCAACCTGTCAGCCAGTTCTCCACCCACCACATAGGCTAGACCGTAACGCATCAGCTTCTCCTGGAGGAGGCTGTGGGGAACTGTATCTAAAGCCTTGGAGAAATCCAGGTACACAATGTCCATCACTTGCCCCACATCAACTGAGCAGGTTACTTTGTCATGTTTTTTGCACTCCTTGAGAATGCCTGATCCAGTGCATCCTTTCCAAATGACAGATTCACTAATTTGAAAAAATACAGTTTGACACAGTCAGTATGGGAGACCACAGATTTGGACTACCAGCAGTCTGATACAAGTCTTTGGTGCTCTGCCTATGAACGTTCTCAGCTCTTCATCCACATCATGCTGTATACACTGAAATTCTTGGTCTATAAAACAGTCAGTTATAAAGCTTGGTCAAGCAACCTGCTGTCAACCAGCTTCAGAAGCCACCAAGGAATATCCAGACACAAAGTGCTGTAAAAGAGGGTGAAACCTTCCACAAGGTCCATTTTCCACCCTCCACAAGATTTTGAAAGCTCCTGTCTAAAGCCAGAACTGCATCAGAGCCAGGCTTCCTAAACAGCCTGGGTAACTTCACTACTCCATGACACAGGGTTTTTGTGCAGGATGAGGGCACACACATAAGGTGGGGGGTGGGGGGCTGGGTGGGAGCAGACTAGCCATCAGGTTACATTACAGCTCGTCATTATTGTTACTGATAATAAAGCCTGTGACCACAGAGTAGAAGCCATGCTGGACCCCTTTATAATGGATACAAAGGATGAAGCAGTGATCAATTTGTCCCCTAGCTACCTCCTGGAAGGATGTCACTTGTGCAGAAAGGAAGTATCTGGCAAGCCAGCGGGCAACGAAAGGAAGAAGACTAGTCAGAGTCATGCAGAGCAGCTGCCCTTGGCAGATGTACTGAGAGCCAGGAGCTGCTCATGGAAGAGAGAGAGCCTCCAGCTGTAATTGCCCACATCCAGCTTCTCAGCAGCTCAAACAGAACCCTGTGATGCTGAATGGCGAGTGGTCAGGTCACAAAAGCACCACTATTCCAGCTATTTTTTGCAGCCACCCCCTCCCTTCCAAGCCCAGCTGTATGAGTAACATAATAGCCTCAGCAACCCAAGACAGCCTCTGCACTTGTGAAGAAGTTGCACAAAACTTGCTTCCAGCAAAATTAGATGAGGAATGATAGGGACTAAGGGAAGGCAGCTTGATGTTGGAGGGGAACTAATCCTTCAGTTGTATTTTCTGAAGTATTAATTAGATGCTTTTGATCCTTTTAACATCTATAGTTAAAAAGCTATTTTCAGATGTTTGGGCCTGGCCCCTTCTGAGAAGGGAAGGGTCTTCCCACAACTCCACTCATTGCACTACTACATCTGGGTGCTAAGAATGAAAAAAAACCTAAGTTTCAAACTTGCTTTGAAAGACTCCATTTTCCTCACTTTCACAACAGCTGGATGTGAACAAGTTATCAGGAAGCAGAACAATGGAGACAAGACAAATGCTTCCAGTGCACAGTGCTGCACAACCTAACGGGATCACAAGAGCGGTCATGGCTCTGTCCGCAGTTATCTGCCCCATCCCTCTCCTGAAGGTTCCTATTCCTGCTTCCTGCAAGCACAGCTCAGCTGCTTGATTAAGCAGCTGATTAATGACCTAATAAGGCAGGCCTTGAACTAAGGCAACATAAACAAGCACCTACTGCAGGTTAAGGTGCAGTGATCCATGAAATTCCTGGTACCCTACCCCACAAAACATGAGAATCTGGAAAATAAACAGAGGTTTAGGTGAAGAGCCCTTTCTCCACTGAACATCAGAAGCTACCTATGGACAAACTCATATGGATTGCCCTACTGTAGGCAGGCCAGCCTTCAGGAGACACTAAGACTTAACACATCCATTCTTGCACTTATTTACTTCCTACAGGTCTGAAACCAGAGATGTGAAGAATTGTTTTTAACCCCTCTGAGAAGTCCATGCAGAAAGACAGTAAGCTTACACAGACGGATCTTGGACAACATAATCTTTGCAGTAGCCTTTAAATCAAAGTATTAGCATTATGTTGACAGATATTAAGGTATTCAAAAATACATAAAATTAAGTCAATTTAGAAAAAGCCAGGTTACAGATCCACAGAGTACATGCTGAAACATGGATTACACACCAGCCCTCAGCCTTCAAGGCTGATGATCCTAAGAGACTGAGCGGAAAAGCCTACAATAAACCAATGTCACTAACTAGATCTTGGAGTATCAGTGGTAGGCGGTCATGGCTTTTAGCCAGGATTTAGAAGCCCAGTTCTTACTGAGAAGTTATTATGCATTACTACTGATGTTTGCAGTGCTAGAAAATTGACTACTACCCTATCATAACATGAATCTGCATAAGAAGCACATGATCAGAAAGTAACTTAACATGAAGTGCCAAAATAAGAGTACAGGAAAAATAACTAGCAGGCGTGGTTCCTAATCAGAGCAAATAATGCCACAGCAAACACATTACGGTGAGGGAAGCCCTGGCACGTATCCTTGAGTAAGCCTAGCTGCTCTGCCTCCTGTACTAGCACCTCTGTAAAGGTCACGATCAGCAGCATATGAACTCATCACACTAAGCTGTTATGACCATGACCTGTTCAAGCATTCCTTGGCAGAGGACATAGCCCACACGATCTCCTCCCTGCCTCTGCACAGCTCCCATCACATCCCTATAAGCATGCACATGTTGCTGCATTTGCGGACCAACCTTGCCCTAAGGAAAAAAAAAAAAAAAAAAAAATCAGTTACCTTCATTTCCTAACCCTTCTTATTTTTCCTCCTCACAGCTACAGTAAGAGACAAGAGATCAGGAAAAAAGGCCTAGCCCTCTGAAATGCTCCGACTCTGCCATTCCCACTGAGACCAGCAAGACTGGAGCGCGCTCAACCCGTCCCAGGGCTGGGTCCAAGCAGCACGATGTAGCTAGTTCTTGTCATACTGGTCCTACAACTCACAGAGCGCCTATCAGGCTGGCTAATACTGCTCACAAACATCTTTCAGATCAAGGCTCGCTGCCAGGGTAACTCTTAACACGGCTATCATCACTCCATTACATCCACGTCATCTTGTCTCTAAACTTCTCTCAGGGAAAAAAGCTTCCTCTGAGCGCCAGCACTAGTTCAATCCCCGCAGCACAACGGTAGTGGCAGCAGGCATTTTCAAACTGGGTCACCTCCACACGTTCGGAGAAGGCCTGCTTCACACTGCAGTGAAAAGGAAGAACAAACAGGTGGCAGGAGAGAACAAGGCACACGAATAAACTGGTAACTGTTGTCTGTCCCTGTCTTCTCCGCTGCTCCCCCTCCCTCCCCCCCGGCAGCCAAAATTTCTCCAGGATAACACAGCTACCTTAGATAAGACATCCTTTTCCTGGATACTCTCCAAAACATTCTCTCCTTCCATTTTGGTTTTCGTTTCATTGTTTTTGATTAAAAAAAACACAGACCACGCACCCACACACACAAAAAACCCACCCCCATACCATCCCCCCAACCACATAAAACACACAATCCACTGTACCTTGGGTGAAATTCATCTTAGAACATACACCCTAGCCCTTTCATACTAAATTGCTTTCCTAGCTCCAATACAAACCACTGCCGGTGAAAGGGTTAAAACTTCATCTTAATTTAAATATGCATTCAGGATCCAGAAATACCAACCTGCAGCAATAATGATGAAAGAGCTGCTCTGAGATTTCCACACAGCGTTGCAACAGCAACTAGAACAGCAGATGACGAAGGGGAAACTAGCTAAGTTTGAAGCAACTCAGCCATTTCTGGGATACACCCATAGCCTTTGAAGCCTGGTATCTTCTTTCTGCTGTTTGCAATATTGTTACTATAAGCATCAAAAGTTGCCTCAGCTAAAATGAAAAACTGCATCCCTTCACCTTCATCTTTTGAGCATTTTCTGAAGTGCAGCAACTGCAGCTGCTGGGAGAAGTGTCCATGACTATTATTTCTACAGCTAAACTCAAGTAGAATCTTAAATTAAACACCAGTTCTCTCATTTCTGAATTCATGGAGTTGTATTCTTCAGCTACTGTATTTGCATCCAAGCTTCACAGCTGCCAGGTTCACTGCATAATATGAAATTTGGATTAGGGATAAACATAAACCCAATTCTGCTTTTCCATTAATCCTTTTTACTGTCACTGGGACAGCCAACAAGCTGGTATTTCTAGGGAGGAAGCACATACAAACAGCAAGATCATAAATTTGGGGGGTTTTTTCCTTCACTTTGAGCAACAAAAGGTAAGCACCTAGCTTTAGGCAAGAATTATAACCCCTGAAGTCACCCCTCAGAGACCTGGAAGTCTTGGCTCTACCTGGCAGCTATTTTTTAAGGCTATCACTTTTCCTACTACCAAAACCCACCACCTCAACAAAAAAACCTGACACAAACAAGCAGAAACACCCCAAGCACAATACATACACACACAGTTCATCTTCCAAAACCTCCCTCAAAACTTAGCCAGCGACAACAACAACAAAAAGGTGTAAGCTCAGTTCAACAACATTTTTCTCTCTGGTGGCAAAGCCTGAGAAGCTCCCACTCTCCCACCCTTTACCAAGGCACTGCTGAGCGCCAACACAACCTTTCGTGGGATTATGTTATAAACCAGGTCACAGAAACAACAGGGGTCAGAGGGGAGAAGGAACCAAAAATAAAACCCCAGTTCCAACTGTTTCAAGGATCCTGTTTGCAGCATGATGGAGAGGACTTAAAAAGCAGCTTTGCTGATGCTAAAACGCACACCGGACTATGTCCTCTCCCTCACTGCTATTGCCTTGGGGCAGGGGTCTGTCTGCACCAGGGATGGTGTGGCTGTCTACCCTCTGAAACGTTAATCCCTTCCATTTTAAATGCATCGTGTTAAATAGGGGCTTCGTTTTCTAAAACAGAGATTTTAAGATCAACACTTTCCCCAGTTTACTCTCTCCCATTTGTATCTATTTATTGCTAAGGCACCCTCCACCCCAAGGAAAATGAGAACTAACAACAATAGTTGATGGAGTCCTATGTTCACAGAATTCATAGTCCGAAATAAGTGAGCTGGGGCAGAAAGGATTTGCCCTTCTTAAAACAGCTATGGCTCGGCTACACACTGAAAACAGAGACTTGCCGCACAAGGCATGATAAGACACACTCAGCAACCTGAGAAGACAAACATTTTCCTGTCCTCTACGCTGGCAGTCATTTTAAGTTAGAAAATTCAGACAAAGGTGATTTCCAAGCTTGTTCAACATCCCCTTTAAAAGAGAAACTGAAGAATAATCATTGTCTGTTCTATGCAAAAGATTACCCCTTGAACTACAGCTGGAGACAGACTTTGCCCACTTAAACCTGTATGTAACCTGTCCTCAGAAATTCTGGGATTCACCTCACCTTCACAACAGAGGACAGCTACCAAAATTCACTCTCACCCAAAGAAGGCCATTGACACACTAATGATCAGGACACACTTACAGACTTGGTTGGGACATAGGCTTTTGAGATCCTGAATGCCAACTCATGGCTTCTTAGGGTGGAGTAGCACTGCTCCACGCTCCCAAACCGTTACCCAGCCTGCAGCACAGTTAACTAAACCTTGCCCATCCAGATACCACAGGGTTAATATCCTTAGTAACCATAGCAACCAGCACTTCTTCCTCCATCACAGCCTCAGCTGGCACAGTGCTGCCTTCCCAGCATCAGGTTTTGCAGCAGTTCAGGGACACCCCCCCTTTCCCACCAGCCACAGGGTTTGGCCAAGCACATCACGAGGATGTTGGACCTCTTGGCTGCTTTACCTAATTCTGGCATTTCTCTGTCCCCATGTCCCCTGGGCCCTTCTACCTCCCCTCTGCAGGGGGAAGGAGGCTGTTTAAATTCTCTCCAAGTGCACCGAGGCAGGCATAATGTAAAGCAGGGAGCCAGCTGCAGCCTTGCAGGAAGAGATTCCGTGGGGTAAGGGAGGGAGGGACGGGTGGGCGTCCAAAGTTGGCACATTGATCAACCATCAGGTCAAACAGAAACAGCACTGCTAGGCCAGGGGACTCAGCTGCCATCCACGACTCACTGTCCCATGGGTATTAGGAACAGTGCCTGCCTCTTCAGTGACGCCCCATAAATCCACTGCAGACACCCACCAAGACATCAGTAAGAAACCAAAACTCCCATCTAGTGGCACACGTATTCTGTCAGGAAGAGAGCAGAAAAATTACTTTCAAAATGGAGCTAATCACTAGAAAAACAATACATCTTTCTCCTCCTGTAGTCCACCTTTGAACTGCAGACGCATGAAAGTAATCATCACATCCTATCCTCCTGCCTGGTTTCCATCCCTCGCTCCTGGGCAGCTGCAGCATGCCAGCACTTGCTCATTTCTAAACCAACCCAATGTCATTTTTATGGTTCCACCCATTGGCGTACTTGGCAGAGAGAGAGACACTGCTGTTTTATTAATAGCTTCATGCTGGCCCAGCTCTATCCTGTGCAGGATTTCCACAGCATCATTACAATGCATTTTTCACTGTTTCCCCTCTCCTTCCCCACATGCCACTCAAGGAGCGCAGATGCCTGTCTTCCACCTAGCTGTTCCTGCTTCTCAATGTCACCTTGTTCAAGATCTTGCTCCTCCTCTCTCCCTGTCTCCTTCCCCGCCCCCCATGACAGCGTCCCAGCAGAGCCAGATCAGCTGCCCTCCATGGTACCAAGTCCTCAGAGAGCCTCTCAGAGTCTCATTTTGAGAGCAAGCTCTTTGTAAAAGGTGTGACACCAGCCACAGCACACGGGGTATTTGGAGCAGAGCTGGAAGGAGAGCACAGTTATTTTAAGTCTAAACATTCAGTTACTGCACAACGGCAGTTCTTTCTTTCTTCTTCCAAACAGACAGGACAAACTTCCAGCTTTGGGCGAACTTTGTGAACTGCTCACTCACTAATGGTGGCAAGTGCTATGCACGTGACCCCTCAAAGGCAGAAGTCTGGCAGCAGATATGGAACATGCTGGCAACATTCCACTTTGGTATAAGTATGGGCAAGGCACTAAGTGGTTTGTACCCAGGATTAATGGTTAACGAAGCACAGGATAAAAAAAAGCGATCAATGTGCCAACACGTACTTTCTTTGTTTTAATCTTCTCTACCGTATCCATCATTTCACGGCATCCAAGCAGAAGGTTTCTCCAATGCGATTAAAACATTGCTCCAGCATATAGGGTGCATGGGGCCCAAACAAACTTTAACTAATTGAATGAGCCTGGAGGATGAGGTATGCAGATATCCACCAGGTCTTGGCTGACACACCGGTCTTTCCAGGATTCATTTCAGCAGCTTACAGAGGACCCTCCCACAACCTCCACCAGTTTGGCCAGCCCTCTGCCAAACCCTTCAGCGTGCATTGCTCTGAGCATTGTCACAGATCCGCTCGCAGTGTTTTGTAGCGCAGATTCATCTCCAATGAAGGTGGCTTCCAAGAGTTTTACTGCTTGCATAGACTTGTTCTGCTCATGAGAGCTACCAGTTCACTCCGAGCAGAGCGCTAACCCGTGCTGCACTACCTTCTGTCTTCAAGTTGAGCCCCAGCCACAGAAACAGAGAACAGTCCTATGACTTTCAAGGAGTTCACAAGAACAGGCACAGGATGGATTAAAGGCTTTGGACTATAAGTGAAAGTAACTAGAGACAGGTACCAACATGGTGCTGATTGGAAGGATTTGTTCGCTTACACTTCAACCTGAACAGCAATATTAAGAATGGATGTGTTAGCTGGTATTCATAGCCCAAAGGGCTACACCAGCCTCCTCGAGACCACAGCTCCCTCCACTTGCCATTTCACACTGCCAATGATTCCTCCCCTCCCCCCCCCAACAAGGATAACACACATCATCACAAAAATCCATGGTTTAAAAAGGCATCAAGAAATACAGAATCCATCACTTCCCTGGATAACTTCCAACAGTCAATCACAAAACCAAAACAAAACAAATCTACTCTGGCATTTCACTTCAGTTCATGTGGACTTATTTTGTGGCCATTTATTTGTATTATGCACATCTCCTACTACATCAGAATATCCCTTTGAGAAATAATTGACAATAGTCCCCTTTCAGTCCCTATTCAGTAAGCTAAACAGATGGAGTTTGCTTCATCTTCAGTTTCCAAGAGGCTTCAGTAGCTCCCGTCGCCATCCTTTTCTCAGTCTTTCAACACGAAAGCCACAGTTCTGAGGTTCATTTTCCCCAACGCTGCCAGGTGCAGAGGCAGTGACTACCTCACTCTCTTTACACCCACATCATTCGTTGGGTCAAGCAGGACACCGGGAAGCTTTGTCAAATTACTTGCCTACTGTGTCCCCAAAATTGCTCTCCAAGCCACTTCTTGCCAAGTATCAGACCTTGATGCAGAAGACAAGGCTGGAGCTTTCAGTACTGCAATTCATAACCCTGCAATTGGGTCATTAAGAGCCCATTGCGCTGGCATCAGTTCAAGTTCGGAAAACACCCAAAGCACTCTACAAGACTATCAGTAGCATTCATTTTATTTACCATCCTGTCAGTCTGTGGCTCATCCTTAATTCCTCTCCACAGCCATTCTATATCAATTCCCGTATCACTGATGGAAACGTTGATCATCATCAGTCCTCTTACACATCCCCACAGACTCTGTTTAATTAGGATTCACTACCAACAATGCCAGAACTTGTCAGTGAACTCAAGAATAGCTGAAGAGACCTCATGTCCCCTGATGTTCTTTCTTCATAAACCATAAAACACATTAGAGAACTCTGCTTGTAATACATTTAGTAAGTGCTCTACAGCCATTACACAACACTGGTGTTTTGGAGGAGGTTCCCATCTTTTGAAAGGAAGGGGGATTGAATCAGACTCTCATGCAGTAGCAAATCAATGCGTAACAGCTGGCTGAATACATTAGAGCTATAAAGTTATTTCTACGAATCAATCCATTTCTAGTCTCAAAAAGAACAAAAGCAGCTACCTTCAGCAGGACTTCCCCCCCCCAGTTCATTTTTAAGTAATGCCAAGCAGAGACAGGAATAAGTGATACCTTTCAGTAGCATCAGCTCAAAGTGACACAAGGCAAAGCAATGACCAACCAGCTCACTCCTACTCTGTTCTCTCATTCCCTGCATAGCTGCCCTCTCCTCATCCACTGGAGTTTCCCTGACACCCCCAGGTCCCCTCAGCCACCTCTCCCAGTGCTCCTTTGGTTAGTTTTTTGTTGTTTTGTGGGGTTTATTGGTTTTGTTTTGTGGTTTTTTTGTTTTTGTTTCTTACTACTACTAAATGCTGAATTTCACAACTCCATCCCTCTGTATCAACTAGGCACCTTGGAGATATTTTGTGTGTCATGTATGGCACAAGAGCATCCTAATTCTCTCTCCTAACCACCATATGAAATATTTATCGGGTTTTTTCCTCGTATCTTTTCTGTAAGGCAAAATCACTGATGAGCCTACATTCTTACTAAAATTTTGAGTCTTTTGAGACATTTCTTCTTGCCCTCTTCTTATATTCATATTGTTATCCACAACTTTTTTATTGTACTAGCAGCAGTCAACTGCCACTTAGTTTTTATTTAACAATGTCATACTACATTTTTAATTACCTCTTAGGTTTGTGACATCTTCTTGGCAGATACTATATCCTTTTTATGCTCTATAATATCCTTGCGTATTTTTGTGCCAATTGCCACAGAACATTCAGTCACAGACTATTTTACTCAATTCCACATATCTTCACTCCTTTTCCTCCTCCATTCTCTCTTCCCTCCCCAAGAAACCTGTTTCCTATCAGGCAGGAGTTAGATGTTCCAAAACCAAGCTAAGATTCAAAAGACTCTCAGACACGAGAGGCAGGTACAGGAATCCTCTGTGTCACAGACAACCCATGAACAGTCATTGCTTTTGGTGGAAGCAACAGTTTCTTGCTCTTATACGTTTTTAGAGGTTTCTAGCTGTAGATAACTGTCAAAAATATCCTCTCCTCATCAGTCTTAATTTAGTGCAGCATCCAATAGCCAGTAGGGAGCAGACAAGACACCACTGGTAGGAGAGAAGGCAGACATAATCCTTGCAAAGCCCGTTTTATCTGTAGATCACAGTACCATCATCCTTCTGTAATTTAAGGGGCAACTTGCTTAGTGGAACAAATGCCCCAGGGCAGAGCCCAGCCCTTTCATGACAGAGCCAGTTTGTGCACAGTCTCTACTGCCTTAATTTGCAAATGCCACTACATCCTTACAAGCCTATGAGGGCATATTAGCCCTTGGGTCTAGGGGAAAACCAGGTATCAACTTAATAGCGCTGCCACAAACAACTGCAAGGGAACAGGAATGCAAAATTCTTATTCTTGGTCCCAGAATCAGAAAGGAGAAAAAAAAAAAAAGGTAAAAGCACAAAGTCAAAAATAGCTCCTTTCAGCTCCCTCCCCCAAAAGCACTTAGGTTTAGTTACTGCATTCAAACAGCAGCCCTTTAATCAAGGAGTCCTACTTATTCATGAGGAGAACTGTAGCTAGACAAACCTTTCAAACACTAGTTCTGCCATCTGGCAGCAGCACTGAGACTTGTTCCCAGACACACACAAAGCACTGGTAATTGCCCTCACGTGGAATTCCAAGGCACTGCAATTGTTCTGGCATTTAAACCTCCATGGGCTCCAGATGTGGATTTTATTTCTGCCTTTGTGGGGAAAAGGTACTACTAATTACCATATACCCCCCCCCCATACTTTTCAATTTGCACTCCCCAGTTATTTCTGTCATCATCTACAGCAACAGCAGCAAAAAAGCTGATCATGTAGGCCGGTGGATAAGTGTCTTAAAGAACTCATACCAAGGAAAGTGCGTCACATTTCTCCTGCTTTCCCTGCCTCCGTGGATTTGGCGCTCTGAGCCAGCTGCCCAGTGGAGAACGAAGCTCTTCTGGGGGATTGCTTTGTAGGCTTTTCTTTTTTCAAATTAATTTCAAATCATAATGGAAAAGTCACAGGCATAACCCCACTACTGGAAGTGGCAACTTTGCATTCCTAAAGTGACACATGTAAGGGAAAGGGGGAATAAAAGTACTTGAAAAGACTTACATTTTGCTTCAGACAGATTCTGGTTAGGTGACCAGACCAGCATGCCAAGATTCTCTCTCTCCTGACTTCGCCTTGCGAGTTTGGCTTAAAAGAAAACAGATACAAACCAAGTTACAGAGAAAGTCATTTCAGATGCAAGATGGATATAAAAGTGACTTATCACACATCTGCAGCTTTTAATCAACATACAAAACCCATCCGCAGAGTTAAAACCCTATCTTCCCATTCAGACCTGAGGCTTTTCCGTGTTTCTTCAATGCATCACCCACTATGTAACACGACAGATACCACACACTCTCACTCTTTCATGCAGTACACTAAGAAGCATATGTTAGATCTAAATTAAAAGTTAATCAATGTTTCTCTTCCAGCATACTTGATTATTTTTCTTCCAGCCATCATTAAATGAAAAAGGGAGGAGCTAGGCTCAGGCAGCAGGCTCCAAGCTCTTGACGTCATGAGACCGCACTGTACAGCTATATTAACACTTCAGGATAGACACATGGACGAACACAGCAGATTTCACCCAGGAGCATCGTCTCCCCTGCCCCAGCAGCCTTTCTGTGCCTCTGTCCCCCATACAGACAGGGCACCCCAGGTCAGAATCGGGTCCTCTGCTCAACCGCTCTAGACGAATTCTTGTGTGTCCCCACCCACACTGCGTACACGAACCCACGCTCAGAAAGCAAGTCCGTTTTTAACCAACTTAACACCTGGCTAGCACGAGACCTCTGAAAGTCTCAAGTGAAGAACCACAGCTCCACGTAGTTTTGACAGAGCAACCTCAAGCCTAGGTACATTTCAGCAGCAAGTTCTTGTGAATCCGCTGTTACTCGGTCACAAGCAGTCGAAAGAGGAGGAGGACGAGAAAAGAAAGAAACTTGCTCCGTTGAGTCAGCACGTACGCAGCCAGCTCAGCTACCCACCCTGGCCGAGTGAAACTTGCAGGTCTTGTCACGAACGACTGCCTACAGTACTACTTCCACTACAAAACGTCACATAACGCGGCAGTTTTATGCAGTTTCTCAACACAATGCTATTTTCTCTGCGCTGTGCAATTAAGACATATGACCACCACTTCATGACGCATTAAATAAACAGGTCGGAAAAGATCTAGTAACATGAAGATGCAATGCCAGGACGCTGTTTCATGGCACAGGGTATGAAATCAGAATATTTTTCTGCTCGCACGTCTCCAGTGTAGCAGAAAAGAGGCCTGCCAGCACCCAGCTCCTGCTCATCTGAACACATCAGAAAGTTTAGTAATTATAATGCTATGAACGCTCATGGTTTGACTCCTGGTTTTAACATGAAATCTGCTCAGCTAAGAACAGTCAGGGTTTAGATGACAAAAATATTTTAACATTAAATTTAAAGCACAAATAGCATGTATTAAAAATAACCAGTTGCCAGCAACGTATTTGCATTGAACTAACAATGTTTTTTCATCACAAACATGATGATTATCTTTCACACAGTTTGAGGGGTTATTTTTTGGTTTTTTTTAAATAAGGTTAGAAACTGCATATACAAGACATTTTGTGCACTGTGCGTGTTCGTTACATTCTACCCTAGGCAGAAAAACAGGAGTGAGAAGAGACAACAACAGCCTCTAGTGTCAAGAGATGGGGGTGGAGACCAGGTCTATATCCAGAATATGAATTTCTGAATTTAAAATTACAATACTGAATTTAAAATTACAACTTCACCCAAAAAAAAAAGTGTCTTGAATTTTCAGGGATTACATTTTACTTTCTCCCTCATTTCAAGTCCAGGTCAGGAGTGTAAAGAAAAAGGCAACCTTAAACCTCCCTTTTATGAAATTTTGTTCTTCACTCTCCCTATCCAGGACAGCCTGTGCTACTAAAGCCTACCATAGGGTTCAAAACACAGAAAGTCTCTCCCCTCACTTTGCATTACCCTGCAAAGCATGTTCTCATCTCAAAAATACTCAAAAGGCAGAAATCATCAGTCAGGGTTCCAGGAAGTTAAACACTTCCCACCCAAATCCCAACACAGCCCCAGTAACCCACCGCAGTTCAGGAGCCAGATGCCCAAATTCTGCCAGCGAGGCTTAACACTAGGCAAATTGCCAGTCTGGCTTTACCACATTCTCACTCGCTGAACTGGCAAAACCCACCTAACTCAGGAAAAGGGAGAAGTTTTCTCTTAGTTTAGCAGGCTCAACCTCTTCCCTGACACATCAGCCCGGCTGTCCCTTTTAGGAGCAGAGTGCCGCTAGCTCAGCTCAGCCACAGCAAGGTGGGTGAAGTTTCACCTCCCATGGTTAAAGCCCAAAGTTGTGCTTTGGGGCATTGAGGAGGAAGCACCACAGCCCTCCTGGCTGTAAACTGGGAGGTAATGACCAGTGCAGGGAGGTATTGCGGGACCTCATGGCACCCAAGCAGGGCTGGTGAAATGCGTTCCTCATCCTCCATCACAGGTCTCCCCCCCCACCACCCCGGCAAAGCACGCAGGACCTCCCTGTGCAAAGAGAGTGCCTTGGGTTAGGAGCTACCTCCTTCCAGCCCACATCCTCTCCCTTTGAGCTGGGGGTAAACCACTCCCTGGGCCTCACACCCAGAACAAGAACTCCCTGTAGATGCCAGGCTTCAAGCAATCCTCAAGATCCCCTTCTGCCCAGTTCCCTCAGCCCAGCTTCTTCCCCTCTGTCTCCCTCCAGCTTCTCAGTATCAACAACCGGCCAAGTTGACACTGCACTTGTAAAGGGGTGTGAAGCAGCACCTCTGGTGTTCCAACATCTCTCCTGCTCTGCCTCTCCACCCAAGCCCACCCCTGCCCACCCTCAGGTCTTGTTCCTCAACAGAGGTAGAGGCCAGTGCAAGGCACGCAATGGGGTTAAGTTAAAACTCATGCTTCTCTGCAAAGGAAGGCTAAGACACAGAGAAGGGCGGGGGGGGTGTGGGTGCATTCCTCAAACATCCACACAGGCCAAGACTCCGTCCCCAATACCACAGGTGACTCTGCCTGCCAGCAGGCTCCAGCACCACATCCTCCCCATCACCCCTTCTTAAGCCCCCAGCCCCCAAGTTTACCGTCCCCCGCAAGCAAGGCAGAGAGGACAGGCATTCTTCCGAATCTAGTGTTGACCCCATCACAAATACACACAGCACAAGTACTCTTGCTACGCGATGTAGCAAGAAAAAGCTTAAGAACTCGCTCAGAATTTGGAAGCATGTCGAAATGGTTATTTCAGAGCAACAACCATAAGAGGGGAAGAGGGAGCTGAGAGCAGAGTGGTTATTACATCCCTTTCCTGCACCTTTCCAAGCACAGCTGCAAGGCTCACCAACATGGGGGAATTCCTTCCCCCATCCCCTGCTTCTGGACAAAGGATATCGGTGTGAATTCAAACACTCTACACTTCAGCGACAAAGCTAAAAAGCTAATTCAATTTAATCCATTCTATATTTCATATAAAAATAGCCACGTAAGGAGAGCAGAGGTTACACTGGTTTTAGGGGAATAGATCAATTTAGGATCAATGGGGTTTGCTTGTTTAAGCAACTGCAGTTAAACCACTGTAACCTGTGTTTAGAGAAGCTGTGTATCAGCAGATGACATCATCTGACATTTCAGTTAATCCTGCACTTTCATCTAGGCTACCCACCAGGTATTTGTAAAGTCTCTGCCATAGCCATTAGCTCCTTATCACAGCTGTTCTGGAAGCAAACACTTTGTAATCACTTTCCCACTGCTGACTCTCCCATTTGTCCCAAATCTGGGAAGAGCCACAGATGCTTTCTCCAACCCCAAGAGAAACACCCTCTACTACAAGCAGCACCCCCTAAACTTTGTTCCAGCGCCAGAATTCAGAGGGGATGCAAGGTCCCATTGCCTTTTACCCGAACAGAGATGTACAGCCCCAACCAGGCACTTTTTCCAGAGCAGTTCCCGTCCTCTCTTCCCTCATCTCCCAGACATACCTCTACCCCAGGACCATATGCTGAAACAGAGGAGGGAACGAAACCAAGTTTAAACTCACTCTGTAATGAAAAGGTTACTTTTAAAGTTGGTCCCATTTACCAATCCACTTTATTGCACAAGCCCAAAGAGTCCAACTGGTACAAGGGAGGAGATGAGGCAGGGCAGACTATCCAGAAGCCAACAGCATCCTAAAAAGAAGTTGTGGGGGTTTTCTCATACCTCCCCCACCTGCAGAGCTGTGAGAGCACATCTCAACACCAGCATGCAGCTGCCCACATGGTGTATATGAATATATTCATCTGCACAGCAGAGACACACCACTGCCGCTGGAGCTCCCATCACCCCTGCCCGCAGGCTGAGGCTCTCCGTGCCCAGGGACTCCCTGGGCTACGGCACCGGCCTGGCACACGCCAGGGCAGCAGATCGCAAGGACGTGAAACCCAGACCCACAGCAGCTACGGCTCTTCCCCAACTTTTGGAAACCTGTTGCAAGACTGCCCTACAGGGAAAAAAAAAAAAAAGAGAGAGGCTTCAACCACCAGTAGCAGTCAGTTCAGACTCCAAGAGGAATTAAGATGATTAAAAAAAATAATAATTATCTTGACTGAGTCGTTAAAGCAAGCCTTTTCCCTGCTGTGAAGGTTACTACACAGGACAGCCTCACTCCCAAGCATCTACCTGTTCAATTTTCACTTGCATACAGAAAGATGTCAGTCCTACTCTCCCACTACAACTCAAAAAGTTTAAAGCCCCAGGGGTAAATCCACTTTAGACCCCAAACCTGAGTGACCCCAGCTCATCCAGAAGGGGGGGAGAAGGGGGGCGGCGGGGCAGGAAGTAAAGTGAGAGCAAAGAGATATTTTTTGTCAACACAAAAAAAAACCCAAAACAAACCACACGCTCTGAAAACCTGCTACCTTCCTCCCAAAGCCACACTCCTCTGCTGCATTTACTCCCAATCAGAGAGGAGAGGGTCAACACTGCCAGGACCCTCTGCAGAAAAAGAGGAGAAAGATGGAACTTGCAAGGAACTTAAAGGACACCAAGCCCTAAAAACACTTGTGAGTGCTCTGATGTGTCTGTTACCTTAAACTCTGGGTCTGGACCCCCTCCCTACACCAAGAAATATACATTCATCTCCTCACATCTGAGAGGTACTTCTTGCAGATATTGCAACTTCAGTTTTGGTGTTTTTTTTTTCTTAAGCAAACCAAAGTTGCACTGGTGCTGGAATCAGGACTGTATGAATAAGCTCAGTGTTGAACATGATGCAGAGTTTGTCATCATGAATACATTTGTGTTGACATGAAACCACAGATCTTTGTTCAGGCTCTCTCCAGAACATTGTGAGAGAGCCAAGACATGCACGCGTGCCCCGCAGGCTCCTCAGCCACCACGCTCAGCAGAGTTGCTGCAAATGGACAACAAAATTGAATTGAAAGCAACAAGTGTGCTTCTCTACCCATCTCTACCAGGACACCTGGCAGGGAAAGGGAATGTACATGTCTCCAAACAGAAACTACCAAAGGCCACTACACCACACACACGATGTCCCCCCCTGCAGGTCAGAGAGTACCTTCCCCATCCTTCTGACCTCTCCCCGGTTTCAAGTTTGCCATGGAGCAGCTGGCATCAGTACAGAAGAAAAGCTGTGCCTGGCAGGAATACCACTCCCTCATCCCACTTGAATCTCCTTTTGGAGAGATGAACTAACAGCCTCTGAAGAGCTGTGTCAAAAGGGCCAAGGGTGAAGCTTGCACTTCACAGCTTGAATCCATCCCACACCTCACCACTCCTGAAGGGAGAAGAGGTCCTGCTCAGCCAGCATCGCTCTGCTCTCCTGACTCATGCTCCCTGCCTCTCCCCCCCCCATCCTGTGTTAACTCTGGCATTTATCCCTCCAAGCCGAGCACACTCGCTAAAAGTAACCTGGCAAAACAGAAAGCAAACAGCATTTTCCCCAGTTATTAAATCAAAGCAGCTGGCTGCAAGATGAGACAAACAGCCAAGAGGGTGCACAGGCCACGTGGATGGCGGCCCCTCTGCCTTCACCCCCCAGGAGCTTCACCTCAACGTGACAGTGCAGCAGCACCACTGCAAAACAGAGAGGGAGGGAGGAAGGCTGTTTCCCCTTCCACCAACATCTACATAACAAAAAGCAGGGAAGCTACCTGAGCCTAAAAAAAAACCAAAACAACCACCACTTAATCCAACAAAAAAGCATTTAGCTTTAATTCCTATCAATTTCTACTTTCCTACTGCATATCCGAAGAGACAAGGAAGGGGAATGAGGAAGCAGGGACAGGCAGGACATCTCCCTTGCCCACAGCACTGCCTTAGGCTGTCTCAGGGACCACTGGTGGACTGACAGCGTACATGAAGAGCAGGCAGGAAGCTAACAGAGCCCACCAGTGAGCATGAGCCCAGCACTGCACAGCTCCAGCCTGACGCATCCCATTTTATTTTTCTTCTCCAAGTTAAAGAAGAAACGTGCCAGAATAAACTCAATAGAAGCTGAGGCCTCTCAAAAGAGCCACCAATCACTCTGTCGCCTTTTGCTTCTGTGCAGGGCAGCAGTGCCAGCTCCCACTTGAGTTCCTGCACTCGCGGGAGCTGCTCTATCTCGCAGCTCTCCCCAAGGATGCTGCATGTTCCAGCTGGGTCTGTGAGCTGTTCAGGAGCACTCTGCACTTTCCTTTTGGCACTTGTACTGACCCCTCAGAGCGATGATCCTTGTGTCCTGCAAATGCAAAGACACACTTTGCTCCCAGCTCCAGCCTGACCAAGTTGGGGTGAAGCTCTGACAGGAGGCCTCCAGCATTCTTACTTCTCCATAACCCTTTCAGGAGTCTTCAATGTGAGTTCTCCCTGCTGCTGTTTGCACAAGACGCTTCAGAGCTATTGAAACCCACCAGGTTTCAAAGCAGAACACACCAACACATGACTATGTGAGAGCACTGAAACACACACCATGAAGAGTGGGCAATCTGCTGCTAGTCAGTTCCTTCACTATTTAGAAACAGCAAAGGGTAATTCAGAAAAACATGTCTATTGTCAGGTGCTCAATACAGATACACACTTCTGTACCTACTCGGGAAGGCAAACATGGGCAAATCAAAGTTTAAACTTTCTGCAGAAGTACAGGGAATTCTTCAGGTACTGATCTTTTTTGCGAAGCAACAGGTAAGAAAAGATTTCAAGATCTAACCAATGTATTTCATGAAGTTATTAAAGTTTCCACAACAACTGAAATCCTCAAGGTACAGGATGGCAAGATTCCCACCTACAAAGGCAATATATTGCACTACTAATAGCACTTACTGATCCCCCACACAACTGGTACTAACTCATTTTTCGTTCACATATTGCAGATTTAAAAAGACAGACTAAGAAACACCTCTTCCTTTTAATATGTAACCCTCAGCATTTTTATATAAAACACACGTTGTATAATACCCAAAGGTGAATAGATGTTTTTATTGTTTGGGGAAGAGCTGAAGCTGACATGTAACAACTTAGTTGTCGAATGCTGCTTAAAGCAGTTTTGGACCAAGCCTAAATGTATTTACTTCTAATGAAGTGAGATTAAACAAGTGCTTCCATTCCCAACTCTGTATTTTCTTTATCAATGCAGACCTTGTATTTATTGCATAGGGTAAAATCCCCTGTTTACAGTACCCATGATGACTGTTAAACAAAATAAGACAAGGGAGGCACTGGCTCCCATAGTTTAAAAAACTCACTCTCACTGGTTCATTGATATTACTCAGGCTCACAGTGTAATTGTAAATGCACAGCTGCGATACAACAACAAAATACCTATGTGGCACAAGAGAATTCAAACAAAACTGAGTCAGAAGAAAAGCTTTTTCCACCTTCCTTCTCCACTGCTGGCAGTAGTTTCTCAAGCACATTTGAAGAACTCTGCTGCCCGTCTCCACTTCCTTCCGCATGTGACCTCTCTGGCGTCAGCAGGTAATGCTTGTGATCCCCTTTCATTCGCGTTTTCTGAGGACTGCCTAGATATAGTAGCTGGTACCTCATAAAAATACCATCTTTATACACACTACAGCAGCATTAAATGCAGCAGAACATTTTAGACTGGAATCCTGCAAGTTGAGGAATGTTTTTTAATTAAAAACTTATGAATTAGGCAGCGGTTAGCTCTTCCTATACACGACTACACCCGGCTGGCACTATAATCTATATGCAAATAAAGTTCTGAGGGCATTTTTGTATCTGCCTAGGGAAACAAAGGCGACTCTTTGGGTTTCTATACAGAGCAGCAGCACTGGAAACACAAGCTGAAGGGCCTTATTGCCTCAGAGTAACTGTAGGTGCTGTGCTACAAAAACCTACGGTATCACACATTACAACAGTGTGAAAAATATTGCTTTAAAAATTACCCAGTTAAAAATTAATCATCCAGCCATGATTACAAAGGTCACTTCGCAGTGATAAAAATTATTACCATTAGAAGAACTAGAAGAGAAAATGATAAAACACATGGATAGCAATAGAGTTTCCTGTTCTTTAAAGTAATCAAGTTCAACCCATAAAAAGTTTGAAATTCACATCTTTGCGTTTTGTTTTTGTGTTGTTTGGATTTTTTTTATTTTAAACTTTTTAAGAACGCATGTGATCCAAGATGCCTTTCCAGTTTAAGAGCTAGCAGTAAAGCAAAAGCTGTGGCCTACATTTTGCCCACAGCCCAGGCCAGACTGAACAATAAAGCCAGAACAGATGTTGAGGCCTCGCCTTGATTTTTTTTTTTCTCCTGAATAATAGGAGTCCACTCATTCTTTCCTGCAAGCAGGTGGCACCAATGTGCAGCCATAGATGAGGTCTGAATAACTATACAAGCAAACAGCCTTTCAATATACACTCAAAGGGTGTAAAATTATTTTTTCTACATGCATGCAATTCCAATTCAAGCTCTGCAGCGAGTTCTGCGTACACAAGCCCTGCAACCCATACAGGAGCAGGAAATACATTAACATAACATCAGAAGCATGAACGTACCCCCCCACACACTCTGTATTGAGCAGCACACCTCTGCTAATCGCAACGGGTTTTTGTCTAGACATGGCCGGGCTTTCCTACTGAAATGTGAAAGGGTTGGGGGTTTGTTCAAAGAGAGAGTTAGGTATAAAATTAAGAGGAGAAAATGCACATTTGATTAAGATTTTACCATAGATCCCTTGCAAGCCTTTTTAAGAATGTGAAAATTTGCACCATCCAGTTTGTGGTTTTGTGTTGGTTTTTTGGATTTTTTTTTTTTTTTAAAGGAGAAGAGCTAGTAACTGTACCACAGTGATGCTAAATGCACAACCAAAAAGTGGCAACCCAAACAAAGCCAAAGCCTGCAGTGCATGCGTGGGGTTGGACCTAGGAGGCTCACCCACCTGCGCTCCCCACGCGCCCGTCTCCCCCCTCAACATCACAGAGAGCATCCCTGGCCTCCCCGGGCTGCGGCTCAGAGCCACAGCAGCTCCAAAGCTCCATCAGGAGGACTGGGATGGGAATGGACACATGCCACCCTACCAGCCACTGGCAACAAAAGCAAACACCACACATGGGTCCTGGTGGGCTCCACACACCCTGGTTGTGGGTGCCAGCCCACAACCCATGGGTGCCACAGTGGGCCCCACATCCTGCCACCAACTCTGGGAACCCCTGCACACTGACAACCCTACAAAAAAAAAAAATTAAAATCAATGCAGAACCTCCAGAGCCACGCAGTGAACCATTTTAAAGTTTGTTAAAAATAGGTAAATGCATGCACACAATTAGTTTTGAGAGCCAAGCTACAAGCTGAGCCAAGCTACAACGAGCCAACTACTGTTGGTTTCTGTTCAATCTCCCTGAACGCTGCCCCAACAAGGAGAGATTTCCTTCCTTCCCTCCACACTATTTCCCTTCCACTTTCATTTAGGTGACCGAAAAGTCACACAGGCACGCCTACATGTATGCAAGTTAAGATGCATGTATAGAATTTAATCTACAAAAAAGGAACAACAATAACATAGCACAGTTCCTTCAAGTGCCAGGCCTCGTGCTGCCGACAAATATCTAGGCACTGCCAAATCTATTTGAAGCCAAACAGTCTACAGATGAGGAAGCAAATAAGGCAAACACATCTTCCTCTCTTTCCATCATAGATCTTGATTCTGCCACCTCCCCTGTTCCTTGACAATCAGCAACTCCCACACACGCAGCTCCACATTCATATGGTCTCCCATTTCTTTACTAAGCCAACTCTCACCTCTTCCCACCCCGCTGTTGTGTTCCCTCACCCCCAGCACAAGAAGAGATGTTTGAGCCCAGTCCTGCCCATTATTCACAGGCAGCACTTAGGAATAAGGAGACCAGGACCAGCAGAGAGACTTCCTGAGCCTGCCAGGGTATCCGCATCATTGGATTTAATGGCTCTTCATGGGGGGGGAGGGGGAGGGATAAATATGGAAGTCCATCAACTAGTCTAATCCTTTTTGAACCCATTTGTAATTTTGGCATCTACAACATCCTGTGGCAGAGTGCTTCAATTTAATTATATGTTTGTTGTCTGAAGGAGAACAAAGAAAGCCCATACACACACTCCCTTCTCAGCTCTGGAGCTGCTACCCAGTCATTTCATTTGGTGGCCCCATTTCCTGCCTTATGAGAAGCAGAGAAAAAACTGTGCCCTGTTCAACTCCTCCGTGTCTCTTGCTGTTTTGCAGACCCTCTACCACGCTCCTCTCAGTTACCTGCTTTCCAAGCTAGACAGTCTGGGCTTCTCTGCTTCTCCTTCATACAGACAGGGAAGAACAATTCCTGTACTTTATCTAGTTATCTTACAGCTCTGAGAAGCATGTATGCATGGGGGAGGGATGGAAACGGGGCACAACCAGAACTGTACACAGTGTTCGAGAAGAGGGTACACCACAGGATTTATAAAGCATGCCATAATGAGGTTCTGTTTTGTTCTCATCTGCTTTCATAACAGCTTTTAACAATACTCTTGCCTTTTCACTATTACCATCGAGTTGATGAAAAAACCACTATGACTCCCAAGATCTTTATCTGGAAAGGCAACAGCTAATTTAGAGACCACTACTGTACACATACAGTTAAGGGCTGTTCCACCCTACCCTACCCCCCTCCCCGAATATTACTTAGCACATAACAACAAGTGTCACCTGTCATTTTTATAGCCATGCTGTCACAAGACTGAACAGGTTGCCCATTCCCCCATTCAGCAGACATCCACACTCCCCCTCGCCGCCCCCTCCTCCCGTTCGCATACTGTATTTTACACACTGACACAAGGACCATCCAGCTGTTAGTAGTAAAAATAAAAAGCGAGAAACAAAAATAACGAGTCACGTAATTTGAAATGGAGAATACACAAGTGCTGCTTTATTCAGAGAGTGAGAAGTGCACAGTGGCTCCTCTCCAACCCCCAGTCCTAGGACACCTCTGGCTTCCCAAGGCTTCTTCCCCCAGGGGACATGACACACAGAGCAAGAAGCCACAGAAGGATTCTCAGACCTTGCAAGTCCCCGCTTTCCCTCTCCCATTAAACAGCAACACCGTTTAGACCACTGACCCAAATACTCCCCACTCCCTGTCTCCAGCCACCCTTTCCCATTCCCCAGCACCCTTTGGGGAATGAGGAGAGGCCTCTGCTCAGAAGAGCCACTCCCACCACCCCAGCTTTAGGAAGCCCTGAACCTCCTTACTCATAGAGCAGACCTGGTTTCCCCTGCAAAGCTTCAAACTTGGCCTTCATAGGCCTGCGCAAGCACTGGCAACCCAAACAAGCAGCATTTTTACTCATCTTTCCCACACGCTAAGGACCAGCTGGCCTGTTTCTATTGCCCATGATGCAAGGAGAAAAAAGAAAATAAAAAAAGTGCCTCAAGTGTTCAAAAAGCAGACAGATTACTTTTTGGATATTTTTAGCAACACCTCTTCCCTTCCCACCCAAAGTTCACATGACAGCATCCTTTTGAGATAGCTTACACTGATTAGTGGAAGTAAGGAGTGCCTAGAAAGCACCAGTGATATGAAATGTAGATTCTTTGTTAACATAAAGTAACTGGTTTATTTTTTCCACCACGCTTCAACAACTCTTGCCAAGAGATAGTCAGGAACAGATCTGACTAAGGAGAACCTGGTCTCCAATGAGTGTGGGGTGTGGGCACTTCTCCTCCTCCTCACCCTACATCTCAGGAGTTCAAAGAAAAAAAAAAAATCACAGAAAAGCAGCTATGCTCAATGGCTTACGAAATAAGGCTACCGGGTGACCGTGTTAATGCTTGATGATACAGTACTGTGAGGGGCATGCAGATAGGACACAACTGGTGTCTCCACCCAGACAAGAGTCCACTCAAAAGGTCAAATGAGAGAGAAATTCCATTTTACTGTACTCTTGGCAGTAGCAAATCATTTTACACAGCAAAATTAATCAATCAGCAACAGCTAAGCACAGTCAGCTCTCAAAGACAGCAAAGATTTCTCACATTATTATTATTCTTTTAAACCTGGGTCAAATACCAACACTTTTCAAGGCTGTAAGCAGACAAGCCCATCACACTACAGCAGCAGACAAATCTTCCAAACCCAGCTGGGTGCCACGGAGGGCCTGGACAGCCAGGAAGGTACCACCACAGCACCTCCCTGCTGGAGGTGGTATCCTCCAAGAGGAGCAGAATTGGGCCCTACAAGTCCTGACCTCTATGCTGAAGTCACCTAAATTAACTCAGCCATTTCTACCCGAAACTGGTTTTGTAGAGGTTACACGAGTGACCCGGCTGGCAGAGCAGCAGAGTTAGCAACCTCTGAAAAAAAGGCACAGCTTCCTCTCCCAGTGCAGCCATCTCCAGCAGCAGACACCTGTCCTCAGGCCAACGTGAGCATACGAGAAGCTTATATATCAAATCCCACCCAGCACTGAGTCATGCACCAATGTGGTGTGCAACTGCAATCAACAGGCTGTGAGCATGCCCAGTTTAACCCACACAAATCCGACTTCTGAACGTCTGTGACGGCTGCCTATCCTCCTCTCACCCCCAATCCATGACAGTCTTCCAGGTCCTTATCCTCACAGCACCCCTCACCAGCAGATGAGAGCTTTTATCAACATACACACACGCAAAGCGCTGAGTGCCAGGCCTGCAGGAGTTGAGCCAGGTTTCCCAGGCCCCCATGTTAGAGCCCCAACTGTGGGTCATCCTTCCTCATCATCCCACTCTCAGAAATGTCGAAATCAAATAGGAGCCCATAAATAACACATCTGTAATATTTCAAATCAGATCTGGAAACCTCAAGTTTGCTTCCAGCTCTCCTTGGAGCTGACTCGTATTCATTAGCTCGCAAGCTCCCCAAGGCACAGACAGTCCCTCTCCTTCTGTCTGCGCGGGGCCTCGCTCAACAGGGTGCTGCAAGGATAATATTCATACCCAAAAACACGAAGTCAGATTTAACGTGCCCTTGAAATGCAGGCAGCTCCTGGATCACATTTTCCCTAACAGATTTCACAAGTCAGTTTGTTTTTTCCCATTTTTACCAAACTCGGAGGCACTGTAAGGACTATATTTAAAATGCAGCTAACAATCATGGCAAATCTTAAAATCTTGTTTTTATCATTCAACTTTTAGTAAAAGACTGTCCAAAACAAGTTGTTTGGTTCCTTTCCTCCTCCTGCCTTCACAAGAGTCTCAGAACTAGTTTGTCTAGCATCCACATTAATAATTTCAGAGCAAGAAAGCAGTATGATAACTACAAAAGGGGATAAACACTTAATTCGTCGCTGCTCCACACTAAGCACCGCCTTGCACTCATCCTGCACTGCCAGTCTGCCCATACTCCCACTTGACGCTGGACATAACTAATCCTAAAAGGCGCCAAGTAACAGCGAACCAAACCCTGGAGACAGGCTCTCAGCAACACGCTTGCAGCCCAGAGGAACAAAAGAGGGGCACAGCCCGGCAAAGATGTTGGATTTTCCTCAGCTGCCTCCGCTTCGGGATTACGACCGCTCCTTCTGCAGCGCCGGCATTTGCATACCACAGCATATTTACCAAGAAATCAATCGGGACACAAGCACAAAGGTGAGCACGGAGAGAGAAGAGGCCCGTAGTGCTCGGGGCACCCTGCAGCAAAGCACGCGGCTTTCTGCTCTGCTCAGATGCTCGGGGGAAAAGCAAACCAGTTACAACCCATCCGCGTCTGAAGCACGATCCCTTTCCCCACCTCGTTTAACAAAGAGGAGAGAAGTTTGCAGGCGCAAGGCCTTGCAAGCTCTCTGAAATGCAACCACCACCACGTGGCGAGCGTCAGGAGCAGAGCTCACACAAAGAGCTGAGAGGCAGCGGGAGACGGAGGGGAGAAGGCTGGGAAAGCCTCCGCAGCCAGGAGACGGGGAAGGGGAGACCGAGCCTTATTCTCCAGCCACCACGAGGAATCAAGCACAAAGGGGACGGGGAGGTTAAGCAGATAAGGAGAAGCCAGTCGAACACTAGCCTGGCAGCACAGATAAATGTAGGAGCCAAGACCCTGCTGGAAGGAGAAGTGTGGTTTGGTCGAGAGCTGAGGGAGGAACCCAGCTTGGCGCTGCCCCGGGAGGGGAAGGAGGAAACGCTTCCCGGCAGGGCAGAGGAAGGCGGTTTGCGCTGCACTTACCTGCACTGTAGCACGTCCCTCGTACCGCACACGCTGCGGCACAGTCCTCACACACAGATACACAGCTACAAAATTAATTTAATTTTGCTGTGTTCAGGGCCATTAGTCTTTCCAATCTGAGGACTGAGATCCTATTCAGCACATAAATGCCTTTTTATTGAGGCTGAAAATTCTTCCATTTTCTCCAAATTAAAACGAGGGGTGGGGGGGGAGGGGGGAATATCCCTTTTGGACATAATTCATGCTGAGGGCAAAACATCCCCCTCTCTCTCTCCCTTCGAAAAACTATCACCATAGTGAAAGCAACCAGAGCATCCCTGCCTATGTCAAGAGCCCAGAGGTCTTGCTTTTCCTTCCCACAAATTATATGATGGAAAAAAAATGCAGTGACCAGCCCCCAGCAGCTGTTTGAGAGGAATAGAGCTATGCCTCGCACATCAATTATGCTGCCCCGCACTGTACAAATTCAGAACGTGGTTCCCAAACTCATTTTCTTTACCCAGTGACCATTGGATAAGCCCATAAACAAAACCAGTGCCTCTCTAAGGGCACCATATTGAGCTCCAGTCACGTAAGGAGGCATTAAGCAATTCTCCCTGTCCTCCTACATCCAGTGCTACTATCCTTGCCACTCTGGAGCACTGTTCTCCACACTATCACCTTCTGAACATCAGTGACCCAATGCAACCTCTCAGTCTGCCATCGGGTCACTTCAAATCCAAGCTTCAACTCCCCAGCTCGTAGGATAGTGCTTAATGGGGCTTACACACATCCGTACCGGAGAAAAGAAAGGGGGGAAAAAAAGAGCAGCAACAAGAACAAGGCAGCAAGGGAAACAAAACACGCAGGGACATAAAGAGGACAGAGAGCCTCAGGGGAGTGACCGTAT
Source organism: Chionis minor (assembly GCA_013398295.1). Lineage (NCBI taxonomy): Eukaryota > Metazoa > Chordata > Aves > Charadriiformes > Chionidae > Chionis > Chionis minor. The sequence goes on along the minus strand of VZSF01002717.1, from coordinate 26,820 downwards.
TTAGACGGGCAGAGTTATTAGAGACTGAGAAGCTAAACCATGCTAAGGCTGCTGGGCCTTTAAAGGAAAGAAAAGTCTGTGCAGAGCATCTTGGAGAATACAACAGCCTTACAGGTGCGTATGTGGGCTAGAGCAGAGAAAAGCTGACACACTGGCACCAGAGAGGAAAGCACACTGTCAAAGAAAACTACAAGGCAAGGCAGGCCAGGGAATCTGCACCATTTACCCATAGCGAGGGGCTCTGCCAAGCATTGAGCCTCAGCAGAAAAGCTGCGTGTCCGCTTCTTCTTTATCCTGGCCTGTGCTTTCTCCATAACCTTCCCAGCACAATTTACTGCATTTACTGAAAGATGACTGTTTTCCTGATGCCTGGATTTTCACAGGCTGCTATTTCAATAAAAGTTTGCTACCTTAATGGCCAGACTACAAGACAGGTACCATGAAACAGGGTCTAACAACCACCATTCTCAGTGCAACTGAACTCTGATCTGCAACCAAGAGCTGTAGGCACTGCTGCAACACTGATTTCACCCTGCACATTTGACACTCTTGAGTCTTCTGCTCTGTGCCACCACTCAAGTACAAATTGCTATGAGTCCAGTTGTATCCATATTGAAGGGAAAGAATGAGTGTCAAAATAATTCAGGGTAAGCTGACACCGCAGCCTTCTCGCTTCTACTTCTCCTGCTAGCCCAGGAAATCCCACAGCCTCACCTCCCCCTCCTTGCATGCACACAGCCCCTCGGCAAAAGCTTTGCACACATTAAACCAAGGCTTCTTAGCACAGCCAGAACACTGCTGTGAGCCTCAGCTCCCATTAAGGAATGCTCTGATTGGTCCAACTTTCTAACATAAAACTGCTTGTAGATATTCATGATGCTGGCAGTGATTCTTGGTATAATTCTGTTCATTAATACCTAGCCCGAATGTACAACAGCAAAGGAAGAAGAGTCCACAGCCTGTAAAAGACATCAAGCTCCAGTAAAAAAATAAAATAAACCAAAACCAACAAAAACTCAAGAGCAAACCAGCTCTCCCAAACAAGGAGACTGAAGCTCTTTTCTGAAGCACATTTCTGCAGCATACATTCACTGTGCAGAGCAACAAGAACATCTTATTCTACTTGTTCCAAAAATCCCACCTGAGCAATATTCACAGAAGGCGCCGGCTGGCTGTACTGGGCCCAAATGCAAGCAAGACTCCAAGCTCGCTCTTGTCAATGCTTCCTACATCTCCACTCGCTGAGCCCTGAGGACATCCAGCTGCAGCACTGTGACACACTCACCCTCCCACACCTCCACAGACAGCTCTCCACTAGCCTGCAACAGCTGTGGGACCTTCCTGCAGGAGCAGTCACGACATGTGCTGCCGCACAAGACACATTAGCAGTAGGAAAATGTGACTCCCTGAAGGCCCAGGCAAACCCCATCTTCACAACCTGTCATTCAGCAGGGCTATGACACAGGCTTTCTCAACAGCTGAATGCTACGTCCTTGCACCCAGGTATTTTTTCTGGTACAATCAGCATAAGCTGCAAACACTCTTCTGCTCCAGCAAGGCCTGAACACCAGCAATGCTTGCAAGACCTTGACACAAGGCAGGGAGACAGAAACGTCCCGGATGAGCCCCAAGAAGTTTGGGATAATCAAGACCTTGAGGAAATGAACATCACAGGGACCAGCACTGTGTCCAGGCTGGTAAACCAAATGCTAGGTCAATTCACATGGCCTCCAGCAACACAGTTCTAAGAACATCAGTCTTAGACCCGTAGCTACCTTTTGCACAGTACCTCAGGCGGCCAAGCTGCTGACTGCATGGCCTTACTTGTTTCCATGCCCCCCCTAGAAAGGGATAAAGAAGCTGCTTACAAAACTCCTGAAAAGACCACTTTCTCATAGCAGTGTTCCAGATCCACTGCCAGCTGTTCCAGGCTTGCAGAACAAGATTATCCCATTGCATCTGGTGCTGTCCTGAGCCAGAGGCATCAACTTACATGCAGGAGTTTAGGTGCCTGTTGCTGCTGCGTTCGGTCTAAACTTGAAGAGTCCCCTCCAAAAGCCTCCATTTCCCCCCTCTCACAATTTAGCCACAAGTATGAACAAGTTCATCAAAAGACATTATCAGTCCAAGAGCAATTCAATGATGAGTCCCAGAGTCCTGGCACATCCCCCCTTATGCAACTGCCCAGTCAGTATGTAGGAGAGTCACATGAGACTAGCACAGATGCTGGGAGAGCAGGTTTAAGTTATTCCTGCATGAGAAAAACGAGTAATAATTAGGCAATGCCTAATAGATGCCTGGGCTCTATCTACTTGAGAATCCTTGCACCCTTGACTACAGCAGTACACCAAGAGAACAGCACTCCCTCTTATGCAGTTTGTTTAAAGATCTGTGCTATCTCCAGTAGAGAACTCTGCAGCAATTTCTAGGAAAGATGACACCAGAGCACCACAGTTTCCACATCTTTGGCTTAGTGCCCTTGGATAGTTCTTTTTGTGCAGAGTCAGTAAGGCTGGAAAACTTGTTTCCATCTCACATTGGTTGGTGATGCAAGCTCCCTCCCCCACATCCTAACGGAGAGCAAAGCCCTTCTGAAAAACCCACTCAGTGGTCTACGGGACCAGAATAACTACACCTTTTTCTTCCATGCCCCACCTTGCCAGGGCGATGCTACCGGAAAGCTAGAGCTTTCACAACGAGCTTTAAGGTTGCTTCTCAATTCCTAAAACTGAAGGTCACATGCCAGCAGGCTCAGCTAGTGCCCTGCAGTAACGCTTCACGCAAGGCAAGGGCACCGTGCCTTTGCTCCACTGCACCACCTGCAAGACAGAATTTCCCCTGTAGGAGCACAGGAGAGAAAAGGGACAGGGAACACACCAGGCTATGGTATTTAGAAACAAAATCTAAGCATTTGTCCCTTACAGCCGTCTCCTGACAGAAGGTTACTGCAGAGTAGATCCCTCCCCCAAGCTATGCACACACACTAGGTGGTCTGCTGTTGTGGCCTCATCAAATTTAGGACTGGTCATGTCCAACTTTACCCCATGATGCTGGCAGCTTCCTGAACAGAGGTTTCAAGTCAAATGTATATGCCAAGGACACGCTACCAACACTGCTAGGAAAGCAGATTTTTCTGCTTTCAGAAGCCCTTCCTCCACTGTTCCTACAGAACCATCAATTTTGGCCACTAGAAACCTTGCCACAAGGGGGAAACTTTTTTTTTTTAATAGAAGCAGCAATTATCATCCCTGGGTTTGCTATTTAGCTATACTAACAATCTTGTCCCTGGCTGCCTTGGCTCTTCTGTAGAAAACTCCCTTAAAACCACATAACCCTACCACTTCTGCCATTGTTCAAAAAAACATGGCCAGTTTCCCTTGTTCATCTCGTTTCTTTGTTCAGGTGATCTACAACACCATCATTCTCAGCACTGCCACTAAAAATAAAACTTGTGAATTAGAAAGGTAACTTCCTCGGCCACCTAAATCCTGGTAGAACAACACACATGTGCAGAGGACAAGAGGGAAAGGTCCATGCCATGCCCCGTGTTCTCACAGATTAGATGCTGTCCTGTCTCGATACATCCTAACGTGAAGACGATCAGTGAATGTTCACCTCATGCGTCACCGAGAGGTGTAACATTTCCCAAAGTTTTGAAACATGGGGAGTAAAAACTAGTTCTCTTCTCTTTCTACCTGCCCTTTCCTGGAAGTTTTCAAAGAAGTCAGCTGTAGGAACTTGGAACTTCATTTGCTCATCTAGGAATGAGAAACACATCATGCCTAATTGAGTTAGCCCATAAATTTCCATCAGCTATGCTCTCAAATAAAGCTCTTTAATACAAGGTACATTTATCACCATTCAGAAGCGAGACTAGAACATCATAGCACACTATGCTAGTAAGTTTATTTGTTGCCAGTTGGTGTATCTCTAAAATGAGACAAAGGAGGGAGGAAAAGTGTCAGAAATAGAAAGTATCAATATTGTTAACTCAAACAGAAGGTTATATATCCTGAGGGCTCTGGAACGGTACGTAAATAAAGACCTAGTGTCATAATGCAAACATAAAGAAACAAGTACATCATCCCAGTCTACATAAAAGTGTCCTTCGTTGTGACATGAAAACAGCAAGGACAAAGAGTAAATCTGATCCCACATTATCACTAATTAAATTCATATATACTGATTTTATTTTTTTAAATGAAGCAAACATTTGAATTCATTAGTGGCAGAAAACATTCTGAATAACTTAAGTGCAGCAGTCATCTCCATTTAGAGCTTTTCACTTTTACTCCTAAATATATCTCGAGAATTTGCCTTCTGATTTTTCCATGCTGGACTTAGGGAAGGGAAAGTGGATTCTGAGAGCTAATGACTTACTCTTTTTCCGTACAGAGTCCTCACGTGTAGTACATCTCCTCCATGACCTTTCCATAGAGATTAAGTGTTGTTTCATGTACTGAATCTTGCCCTAGAGAACTATCTGGCCTTCATGAAACACAACGCTATCATCCATGTATCATTTACTTCTGGTTATGAGGACCTGTGTTGGTCTGGCCTTCTGACTTTGAGCCCAGAGTTCACAAGACACCCATAAACCTACTGGATTCATTTATTGAAACAAACAAAAAACCGAGGAAATTATTTTCTTCTCATAGACCTAGAAGATCTGTGCCTTGGAATGGGACTCCCTGCATTTCGATACCAACTCATGAAGACCTTACACCCTGTTAAGTTGCTTTGCAGCCAGAAGCTCTATGTTTTCTCCTCTCAAACACTTAAAACAAAAGCTTAGATCATCTGCTAGAATGCTTATGCGCTGCAGTTCTGAAGAAAAAGCTGTATCAAAATGGGATTTATTTCTGACTACCACAGAAAGTGACTGCACATGGAACAGGGATGATATGTGGGAAACCAGGTTTGGATCCCTGGAGCAGAAGCAAGTCATTTTACCTCAGTGCCTCGATTTCCTCCTGCCTTCAACTCGCAGCGTTATCCAACACTTTGTAGACAGACATCCAGAGGGCTAGAAAGTCTAAGGCCATTATCAGGACACTGTTCTGGGCTCCATGGCAGAAAGAATTGCTGCACACACGCAAACCAGGCGAAGACAGACCTTGGGGGAATTTTTACCACAGTGTACTTCAAAGTGACAAGACCACAGGAAGTCAATTCGAGTTACCTACTAGAGGTACCGGTGGTCGTAGGAGGCTTCCATCCATCACATAAAATGAATGTATCTCCTAGTATTAATAGCTTACCAAGACAGGCAAATCACCATGCTTCCTGAAAAACTTCCACAGCAGACAACTACAAAAATACTGCTTCTGAGGAAGAAAAAAGAAAGGAGAGTTCTGGAGAAGAGCTACAGTGCTTTGCAGTCACACCCTCAATTATTTCATAACTTTTTCAGTGGAGACACCAACAGCACTTGCACATCCAGTTCCAGTGTCAGGCCAGTTACCTGGGCACGTCCGTTGGTAGCTGTGTCCCTTCTGCTTGAGACACAGGCCTTTCCAGGGACCTAGATATCAGACATCTCCATAAAATGGCTCCTGGCTTGAAGGGGCAAAGCAAGAGGAGAAACCATGCACTCGAGCAGCACAAAAGGAAAGTGTCCTTGGGCTCACAGCCTCAGAGTGGTGTCTAGTAGGCTATGGGAAGCCTTGCCTAGCTAGGAAAGTCTGAAGCTTCACAAATATCACTTAAGGTTTCACAAAACCCCTTGCTAAATAGGAGACCCTACTGGGAAGGAGAAGAAAGGAAGGTTCAAGTTATTCACAACTGACTGGAGTTCCTCCATAAAGGTTATACAGCTTTAACTACAGCCAATTAGACTCACACTCTAGCTCAGCTCACACAGGAAAAGCTTTTTCGTATAGACAAAGAGTAAGTCAGAACCCTACATCTGCAGATCTGTAGCCAGAGTTGTGCTACACAGCTTAAGCTTTACTTAAAACATGCTACTAAAAGAACATTGCAAGAGGATGACACCCATATACTTGAGCTATCAAAAGGAGTTCCTGAAGTCCTTATACCCAGGAATCTCCTTTCTGAGTGCAGTTAGCCTACCTATAGCTACTACCCCAAGCAGTGACGGTCATGACATAACCCAAACATCTGTACAGATACAGAAGATGAGAGCAAGTTAAACTGAGCAGTCACTATCAGTGAAAAAGTAGTTGCACCACACTATGTTCACTCTTGCAGTGGAAGGAGGCTGCTCTGTGGCAATACTGCTATGATTGAGTCAATTCAGCAGCAGAACTTCACCAGGAAACCAAAATCCTCTGTGTCCATCTGGTGTGCTCTCCCCAGAGGCTGCTGAACTAAGCCTTCTTCTCCTACAGTCAGGTTGACAGACAGCAACCTTCGAGCTGAGTCCAAGGATGCTCTCACATTCTGCAGTGTCTTCACATACAGTACCTTTGTAGGGAATATTGCCAAAATACAACAGTAGGGTGAGGAAGGACCAACCCCACTTTCCCTCAAATCTCATGTTTCTCCACAATGAAACTGGATAGGTTATGTGCCAAGAGAAAGTCTACCCCTCTCTCAGTAAAATTGATGCCAATAAAAAGGAATTTTAACTCTGACTGGTAAAATGTTGGATGGGGAAGGTAAAAAAAAATATCAAACTGAACCACCCAGTTATTTACAGCACTGCAGACTTCCTGTTTTGATGCAAGTCAGCAAGATCTTCTGGAAAACCCAGGAACAAAAAGCAGTAGTTAAGGAGGATAAGTTAGTTACAGAGAAGCTAATGATCTGTCTCTATTAGACTTCAGAACAAAGGAAACTGCATCTATGCCTATCCTTTTCCAGCAGTATTTCAAAGACTAATGCACAGGAAAATGAAGGAATAAATTAGTGAACTAGGAAGAAAAGCAAGCTACTAGCCATAGGGAGGCTAGCTATGCCCTTGCAGTTTCAGGTACAAGTTTTCTCCCCTTCTTCCTCAGTCCAGCCTTCCCCATGTGCCACATCGGTTTATTCTAACCAGGCGCTGCAACAGCGGGTACAGAACAGAGAGCCTTTAGGAGGCAGGCGGGCAGAAGTGATTCTGAAAAGTTCAGAACAAAAAGCCTTGCCTCTGCACCAGGTGAACTGCCTGAAAAAGATCACTGGAGACAGCCATTAAAATAAAAAGCTAAGCGAATGAGGACAAGACATTTAGGTTCTAGAAATCTTGTTGTTCTTACCATAAAAGCTCCCAGAATACTAAAAGAACCATCTTAATATATTGCTAAGCTTTAATCAAGCCCCTTCCCAGTTTACAACTTTGGAGAATCACAGGTAATAGGGTAAGACAATACTACGGATTAAAGCTAGCTACATAAAAATAAAAGGGAGAGAGAAGAGGGGAAAAAACACCCAACGTTCTTTCACATCATAAATTAGGAAAGAGAAGAGAAATGGCAAGGCCCAGCCTACAGTCCTCTGACCCAAAGGGACTTGTTCCACTGACCTAGCTGGGCTCTGGTTCATGGCATTTATGCTCTGAAGTTCATGGATTCACTCCATGAACAGTCAAGTACAAAACCATCCCCAGAGTGCTCCCAGTATGTATCCTGCTGTATTGGCAGAGCTGTGCTCTGCACAACTAGAGCAAACTGCCTCCCAGCAAGTTTTGCTGGTAGAAGGGTGGGGTTTGCTGGCCACACAGTACCTACAGCAGGGATTTCTGCCTGCCAGTAACTGACCTACACCTCTATCTCAAAGATGAACTAACAGTGCATCCTGACATTGCAAGCCTGCACACAGACAATAATTTCAAGTTTATTTTTAAAGCTGTGATTGATAAAGGCATGAGGAAAGTGCTTTGCAAACTAGTGACAGAACCACCCTGCAAGCCCTCAATCAGAGCCAGTCACCCTGTACTTAAGAACCAGCCTCAAGGACTGCTCTCAAAATACCAGCAACATCATTCTCTGCTCCCCTACAAGCAGCTCTACAGCAGGACATGGTGCTGCACGTCTTCTTCCAAGCCCCTGGACCAATTATTGAGAAAGATCATTCACTTAAAAGCATAAAACTTCACAGAGCTGAGAAGACACGAGCAGCAGGCAGCCAGGCTTCCAGCAACTGCTCCTGAACCCGGGGGGAAGAGGGGGGGCTCCATCTGGGCTCCCTTGCACATCCTGCACCGAGCAGGGACCAAGCCAGCATCACGCACTTCAGACTTACTGCTTAGCCCAAGAGAGTTCACATTCTGACACCGCAAAAGCAAGTTTCCAGGAATAATTAGTGGGGATTTTTGTACTAGATGTGTGGATGGTTTACAGCGTGATAGATATATCCTGCAAAAAGTCTTACGGTAACCAAGGTACAGCTACAGACCAATTTGAGACACAAAACGCTCCACATAGCTGGTAATACACCTTAAAGAAATACATTTTCCAGACACTTGGGTGCACGCTAGCAAGCAGGTTGCTGAGCCAGTGTTTGTTCCATTCTCTCCGCAAGCCATTCCCACAAAGTGCTGGTTAGGACAATGGTTGTTCGGCTGCTAGATCCAGGAGAAGCTCTTCTAGCTACTCTGACCTCTTACCCTCTTCTCTGCTCGCTTGCGTACTCATCTGTCATAACACACATGTCGAACTACAGCAAGGTACAGTCCAAGATAGCCTTGGACCAGCTCCTGCTTGTCCATGTCACTATAGCATCTCTTCATGGTAAAGCAGGTCACCAGGAGGCCTTGAACCCTAAGAGGGGCCTCCTTAAATTATGCCTCCACATCAGAGTAACAAGAGCCTATTTCCCTCAGGGTGCCCTAAGGCTCCGTTATAACTGAGCCTAGGAAGGTAATTTCACCATCCAATAGACCGTGGTTTTCACAGACCACAGCAGACACATTTAGGACCTGCTTTTAATCCCTCCCTTCCAAGAGCTGACTGAACATGAGTTCTGTTAAGATTTCCAAACCAGCACTTGCTTGTTGTACAGATGCACCTTGCACATCGCAGGCTGGAACAACCCCGAGCTCCACTACCAAGGACTTCTGATGCATGCGGCAGGCACTCAGCACCCTCTGGCTACCTTGCACCTGGCTGAGTGACAAATGCTGTGGTGTCTCCACAGACCAGCTGTCCTCTCATTGCTTAGCAGGGGATAGTGCTGGAGCTGTCATTTAATAAAGATTTGGAATTCATTCGCTGTTTTACACCATCATGGGGAAAATTAGCTTAGCTCAGAGGCATGAGACAACGGTGTGACTGATGCAGAGGGTGTTTATTTACGCAGGCAGACAGAGAGGAGTCCAGGAGAACCAAACATGCTTCTATTAGCATCACCTGGCATTCACTTCTCCAGCTTTCACAGTAGATGAGGCCTTTGAGTGTCGGAAATTCTGGGCTTCAGGCACTTGCTTGAATCCAGCATGCCAGAACGCACTGCCTCAAGAGCTTCCTTACCTTCTCTGACATCTTGTATTCCCCTCCCATATTTTCAGGGGACAGACCTCCAGATTCTCAGAAACGCTCTGGTGAAATAGTCACAGAAAAAAGCATGGAAGAGAAACTGCCAAGAAACACCTCCAAACCCTTTGTTTAAGGGGGAAGAGGGTTTCTCCTCAGCTAGTGAAATCCCCCTGCTTCAGGGCTATGGCTGCTCCACCATGCCAGGCTTCACGCACAGCAGTGACACTCCAGAAACAGGGACAATGCCAAAGCAGTCAGAGCAGAGGACTCCCCAACTCCAGTGGTTCCTGGGAGCAGTTTTTCTTGCATGAGCAAGCAAGAAAGGCAGCATCATGAACTAGAAGTTAAGGTAACCCAGACAAATACACCCTTACGTGAGCAGCACTAAACAGTCTAGCAAACCTTCCAGTCCCCCATCACTCCACTATAGGCAGAGGGAAGGCACTAAACTTGGAGACACGTCACCACTGCTCATAAGGTACAGCACAGGTCTGGCACAACAGAGTCTAACCCCAACACACATTTATTTGCTGTATATTCCTCTTCCTTCCAAGCAGCCTGAAAGGGAAATGTGTAAATTTAGCTTCTGCCTTCCCTGCTAGAGACATCTCTCCCTCCCCCCGCAGTGCACAAATGCAGACTCCTCCCCGAGATGGACAGGCAAGCCGAGCACTGGCTGCACCTGCTTTACTTTGCAGTAAAGCTAGAGCAAGCACACTATCTCCACAAGGAATTCACAGTGGAATAGTTAATGCACCTTAGTTTCCCTGCAGCCAGGAACACTTTTGACTTTTGGAAGACAGATTACAAAGGAAAATTTCTTCCTGTTTTACCTTCAGAACATGAATTAGTCTGCTGTGGTCAGACCAGACTTCAGATGCATCAATTCTGTTAATAAGACAGACCACAAACACTGACACCTCCTCTCCCCATTTTAATTGTCGTCACCAAACCAGACTGGGGGGATTCCAGCCCTGCCTCATAAAGCACTAGCTCTGCTCAGGCTGCTGGTTTCTTCTCTATACACTCATGCTTGTCCACTCCGCTCTCATCCTCATACTGAACACAGGTAGATTTAACATAAAACAGAGAAAGCTAAAAGGTTCAGCTTTCTGCCCAAGGTCATACTAGAAGTCAAGCAATGAGTTTCCTATGGTGAAACACCTGTCACAGTCTACGCTGAGCGGAAATGATTCTCACATGTCAAGATTTTAGGTGACTTTGCTTAATGAAACCAAGCTCTTCTTAAAGCCTTCGCCCCTCCACCCCTCTTACCTTCATATGTCAGTGATCTTCCCTGCAGGGAAAAGTAACCTAAACCAAGCTTACCTTCCCTTATTACAAGTCTTGCCTGTTTCCCTATTTGAAAAATCAACTAGAGGATGCCTTTTCAGAGCAAGGTTAAGTCACTGGGCCAAAAGGGGGAGAAAAGGGAAGAAATATCAGCACATTATCTGCATACCAAGCTGGCTCACCTCCCAGCTGGTTTCTCATTCATGCCAGTCCAGCCTCCATTGTGCAAAGAGAGGTGACCCAGCTGTTGGCTAACAGAATAAGAAACACAAGAACTTGATGAAGGCTTAGCTACAGAGAACATACATGCAGAGCAGAGGTGCTAATTACTCATCTTAGTACCTGGATTAACTGCGCACTGACATCCTGCCCTAAACAGAAACAGTGGCTACTTTCCCTGTGGCACACAAGTGTCCCAAGCTCCTCTGTGTGGATGGAAGGAAGTACCAAGAGCCATGAACGCTGCAGGTAATATCGTTTGTTCACAGCACAAGCCTGTATTCTTACAGTCCAAATGACTGAAGGAGGGGAACAAGTTCTTTTTCTTTTCTTGCCACTGCCTACCTTCTCTCCTTACTACACCTCTAAACCCTGGAAGGAACCTATCAGCCAGCTTCACATGCCACCTCCAGCAGTCAGATATGCCCCAGAGAACCATTCAGAGGCCAGTGTCGAATCCCAGCATCCTACGTGCTCTTTCCGCCATCGCTGCCGATTAGTCAGAGATCTACACAGAAGGGCCATTTTTGCTGTGCTGACAGCTCCCCCCGTCCAATTCATTCCAGGGTCTGTCCACGATCATTACTTCATTCCCTCGATTGCTTCACTAACACTCTCACTCTGCTTGGCCACAACCAAAGACTATTTATCTATGGGTATTTGGGGCGGTATTCATAGAATCATAGAATGGTTAGAGTTGGAAGGGACCTTAAAGATCATCAAGTTCCAACCCCTCTGCCATGGGCAGGGACACCTCTCACTAGAGCAGGTTGCTCAAAGCCCCATCCAGCCTGGCCTTGAACACTTCCAGGGATGGGGCCTCCACAACTTCCCTGGGTAACCTGTTCCAGTGCCTCACCTCCCTCACAGTAAAGAACTTCTTCCTAATATCTAATCTAAATCTCCCCTCTTCCAATTTAAAACCATTACCCCTTGTCCTATCACTAGACTTCCTGACAAAGAGTCCCTCTCCAGCTCTCCTGTAGGCTCCCTTCAGATACTGAAAGGCTGCTATCAGGTCTCCCCGGAGCCTTCTCTTCTCCAGGCTGAACAGCCCCAGCTCTCTCAGCCTGTCCTCATAGGAGAGGTGCTCCATCCCTCTAATCATCTTAGTGGCCCTTCGCTGGACCTGTTCCAACAGTTCGATGTCCTTTGCCCACCACCTCCCTCAATGCCAACCCATACTCCACTCAATTGTAGCTACGTGGAGATAGTTCACTACAACGCAAGTGAAATAGCCACTTAAACATTTGCTTTGACAAGAAGACCTTTGTCACCCTACAGCTGTGTGACACGGACACATCTGTGAAACAACAAGGTGTAACTGTATGGTGATCTAAGTACAACAGGGATCTCATGCCTGCTCTTACTGAACAGGGTCCTGGGCACGCCTGGCCAAATTCAGCACCAGAGGAACCACCTGCTGCAGCAAGGACACCGCAACAGCAGAGGGGGGTCCTGCTCTGAACACGTTGCATGGGAGCAGAGCACGAGTGACTGCAACACTGCTTGTTTTTTGGATGGGGGAGGTTGAGCTGTTCCGTGGCACAAGGAACAGGAATTGGCATGAGCCAGACTTGAGTTAGGCAAGGCCTGTCCCAGCCTCAGATGGGTCTAGGAATGCAGATAGTAACAGCATACTGGAAGCATCTGAAAGCAATACGGTGCTTTGTGCCGCTCAGGGATGAAACAAGGAGTCTGGAAAGAAGGGAGGTTAGAGGTAGAAAGAGAGAACGCCATAAGGGCCCCTTAAGCCAAACAAACATTTAGCCAAGAACTTCTATGGAATAAATCCGAGATATGCATGAATAAGACCTGTAATGTGAAACTCAAGCCTGAACAGAAGAAATAAGACTTGAGAAGATCCACTCAGAGGCAAATTCAGACTCTAGACCCTGCAAAGCACATGTCTTGCAACTTTACTCAGCTGAACAGTGTGCCAAGAGCCAGCCTGCACGGTAACTTAGTGTTTGGCTCTTCCTGCACCTGGCTTGGGCACACTCCCCAGAGCCAGCAGTTCATTTGGCTCGCTCACACTTCCAGCAGCCTGCTACAGTCCAGCAGAAGGTAATGACACACGAGGTCCCCATGCCCTGACAGCAGTCCAAAAGGATGCTGCCTGGCTTCAAAGGACAGGCAGGACAACCAACAGGAGAGCAAAATACACTGACAGGATGGCTGAGATGTTCATTTACAATCCCTTCCACACCTTTATCGCAGGTTACGGCAACCAGGTCATTAGCTCCCTGGTGACCAAGCTCCACCAAGCCCAGCACAGCAGGACCAAACAGTGACCAAACAGTATGCTGTGGGCACATAACGCTTTGCTGATGGTCACAGGAAATCACAAGTGACAGAGCAACAAGAGCAGGTGCAAAACACAACTTGCATCCCACTACGCGAGTCCTCAACTTCCGAGCAAACTGCTTTTCAGTTAGGCAGAACGAAAGTCACAGCAAAGAAGAGTTTCAGCTCAATGGCCTGAGCAGCTGTGGGGCTGGCAGAGGGCATGCGAGCAGTGAAAGCCACAGCTCTCCTTCCCTCGGAGGAGAGAAAGGAAGGATAGGCCTGCTCTGGCTCACCCATTGCCAGGCAAGCTGCATGTTTGCCCAGGTTGCCAGAGCAGTACCCTTGCCATGAACATAAGCCCCTAACACAGACAAGAACAGTTGCTGTACCTCACCTTAACGTGGATGTGTCAGGCCTTCAGATACAACAGCCCTTGACTAGTAAGATACTGCCATGAATGCAGCTTCCCTTCCACCACCACTCCACCAGCCTGGTGGTCTCCTTATTTCAGGAATTCGGTTCAAGACCATATTCTCCAAAGCACAGGAAGGGTGGATTTGCACTCACCTGGAACTGGCAACTATGTGTTTAATCTGTCAAATGATAAAACAACAGAATGAATAGCCAAACATCTTTAGAAGAGGACACTAAGAGCAGGGGTTTGGGGTTTAATTAAGATTTTTCCCTGCTGCCACTTTTCAACCTTTCTTGGTTGGTTCTTTTCCTATTCCCCCCTCCCATCCAAGACATTTAGCTTCCAGCCCTGCTGACCTCACAAATCCTTCTCACATCATTCCTGCATCTCCACTGACTTCTCTCGCCTTACAGTTGCCCTCCAAGACTACAGAGTCTTGCCAAAATGCAGAAGATAAAACACATTCTTGTTGTCAAGTCGGCTTGTCCTTTTAACATATGGCACACAGAGTTTTGTTTCATCTTAAACTCAAAGCAGCAAAGTTTAGCAGCCAGCTCTCATTACAGAAGTTGAAATTTTAGGCTCATTAAAAAATAGCGTATTTAAAATTCTATATAGATTCAAGAACACTGGAAGCGACTTTAAAAAAAAACAATCAAAGGCAACAGAAAAACATGAGTTTCACACAGCCTGGAAGCAACACTGCCATTTGTTTCAAGCTTTCTAGTAACATAACATGGCCTTTGAATTAACATTTCATTTCAAACCACTTTAAAAATATATGATTGCTCTGTGATTGTTCTGTTCCCATGGACATTTTCATTGGAGAATGCAAAGTCTAGATAGATATGTTCTCTTAGTCAGGGCTTACTAATTCCCTAAAACAAAGGGCAAAAACCCCAAGGGCATCAAAAGATGTTACTAATTACTTTTACACTATTGATGAGAAGCAGATACTTACTCCCTGCTGCATAATCCCCATGTGCCAGGTACTGTACAACTCACCAGGATATTCTCATCCAAACTTGCTTAAAACAAGCTTTTGTATTTTGACCATGCTCTCTGACAAGCATGTACTACAGTTATTAACCAAACAGGAAGAAAATTACATGTAATAGAATGGTTCTGCAGAAATTGATTACAGTCATCCTTCCTAAAACTTCCAGGTACTTTCTGAAAACATTCCCCCCTTCTCCATTCCCATCAGATTCATAGAGATTGATGAGATACATCTCTGCTAAGGAAACTTCACAAGTAAGCCTTACCCAGGTCTTGACTTAGCCAGGAAAGAGAATTGTAGTTAGAATGATTATGCCCAGAAAGATATGGAAAGATGGATTTCTTTTGAAGGCAGTATCCTGTATCAAATCCATTTCCACCTAGAGAACAGCCACTTAGAACATTTTGTTCAAACCGAAAAATTTCCAGTCCTTTGATTACAAAGGCAACCTGCCAACTGAGAGTATAAAATTAGCACATTAGTGCAGTAGTGTCTTCCTTAGTCTGAAGACAGCTTCAGTGCCTCAACTATGTGCCATAGGTTTACGGGGGTAAAACTAAGCTAAGACTAACTAGATTCGTTCTTTCCTGCTCCAGAGGCTCAGAATCACTTGAACAGCATTGAAATACAGGTATTGAGCCAAATTACACATACTGATGAAAGAGCAAGAACCGAGCAGCAATAAGAGTGTGATGGCAACCCCAGCACACAAGGAGGACCCTACTGCAACAGCCAACAAACGCCACAGCAAGTGAGAAGCACCCAACCATTTTATCCCTTCCTGCTGCAGGGCATATTGCAGCACAGGTGTTTCCCACTGTGGCTTGCAAGCACCAAGTCAATTTTTCAAACCCTGGTTGTAACTAACTGCTGCTCACTTTCTAAAACGCATCATCAAAAAAAGGTTCAATACAACCCTTTTCCTTTTATTCTCCTGTTTGATAAACATTTCAGCAGGCATCTATCCAACTCAAGCAAGCTCTGGGTGTGCACCTGCTCCAAGCTTTGTCCCAACTCTGGCAGCACGAAATCCGCTGCCTTTATTTATATGGACACTATATAGTCACTGGAAAGGTTTCTCCTTGCCCATCTCTTTCAGAGATCCCATCACATCTTCTCCCATCCTCTCCCCCAGCAGACATTGAAATCATTTTGCAAGCAATACTACTGCACCCAGTAGTTTCCTTCTCTTGAGCTAAACCAAAAGGAGACACTTCTGCTCAGGAGGTATTGCTCTGAGCAATGCAGCAGCAGCCGCCGCCGCAGAGCAAGGGATAACCAGACAGGGCAGCATTCCACCGAACTGAGCTGGAGATGGTTGGTTTCAAGAGGAGACCAGTGTCTGCTCCCACAGCCTCTTTGCAAAGGTTCAGGTAAGAGGACACGAAACAGTTCCTTTCCCAGCAAGGTTCAGAGCACTAAGGACTGCTTCCAAGCTTAATTCCCCTGACACCCGATTTATTTATTTTTATGACCTCTAAAAATATTCTTATTAGGGGTTTAAGAAGTTCTGTCTTTAGTCATTCCTGCATCCTCCAAAATAATTTCAACAAGATGGATACAATAATAAGCACACCAATTTGCCTAATATAACTAACAACTTGTGCACATGCTTTAAACAGCTTAAACATCGTCCTGGTGAGGTACTCTCAATATACATCCATCCTTTCAAACCAGTAGCAGTCAGTCTCAGAACATCAGGCAAACTGAGTGCTGCCCATCCCTGCTCCTGGATCAGCACACAGATGCTCCTCAGTCACTAGCTGAACCACAGCAAACTGCAAGACCTCCCAACTCCAACCACCTTTGCTTCTGCTCCAATAGAAAAAGTCATTTTTCACTCAAATCCACAAATATACCCCTAGATCCTTGCCAATTTCCAGGCTGTTGGCGGGATGGCTGGTTTTGTGCCTGCCCTGTTTGCACAAGGAAAGCATCTGACCTGCACATGGAGGACAGCTTGATGTTTCACCTGAAGTTGCCTGAGAAAATAAACTGATTCCATGCACTCTCACACATTCCCAAGCAAATCTGAGAGGACAACCATCTTAAGAATCAGGAGGACTGAAAACCCACCCAAAATACAGAAGGAGCTAGAGCACAATGCAGCAGTTTCCCAGAGAGCAGACCCACTTCTCGGAGTCAGCATGCACAGGAGGAAACAATTTGCCAAGCAACTCAGATCTCAGGCTAGAGGACAGCTCTGAAAAATCTTGCCTCTGCCACCAAGTTCCCACCAGCAAGCCTCTCCCCTAAGTTATTCAATATTTGTATAAAACCTAACAGGAGAAGAGAGGCGATGAGAACTTCAGATGAGATCCAGCTGTACTCTCCCCAGCGCCCCTCAGCACCACCCAGCTCAGCACACCCAACGATGAGCCTGAGGCTGAGTCTACAGCAAAAAAGAGGAAAAAAACACTTCAGAGCACTTGCCTGTCCTCACTGCATCACAGCTCACTGCTTGCAGATTTGAGTCAGCCAGCAACCCCGTGCTTTGCTTTATGCACGAAACAACAGGCGAGGAGACCTTCTCTCCCTCCTCTCCAAACCCACAGGACGGGCTTCAGGCAGACAGAGCTACTCACAGCAACTCCACCTTGGTGCCCAGCAGGCAGGGGCCAGCTGGAGGCTCCAGCCAAGCGCTCAGCCCACCTCCAGGGCAGCCTTGGCTGCAGCAGAGAGCAGCTTTCTCACCTTTCTCGCACACACGTTTGCTCACAGCAGCAACAGTTCAGTAGAACAGTGACACTACTGACCAAAGAGACTGGATGCTCTACCAGGCTACAGCGAGGGGAGTGGGGGGGGGGGGGGGGGGGGAAGCATTTGCTCCTATGAGAGCAAGCAGCGCCCTGAGGCTTCCACAGGAGCAGCTGAGGCACAAAGTTTTCAGTCATGCTAAAAAGTCTTGAGAAAAGAGCCTGAAAAGGCAAAAATATCATTGCTATTTAAATGCTTGAAAAGCAGACAGACCTGGTATCCAGAGTCGCGCAAGTTTTAAAACAGCTTATTACGGCACTGAGTTCTGCTACATTTTCCCTTCTTTTAGAGCAAAATTATAACAAAGTAAAAATAACGACCATTTTCTTTAAGCCTGGGAAGAACAGGGGGGAGAACTACTACAATGTAGCTCGGGCACAGAGAAGTCCCCTCTCCTGGAGGGACACAGGACAGTGAAAGAGGGCTCAAGAGCATGGAAAGGAGCACAGAAATCCGAGCAGGGCTGGGTTACTAAGAGGGTGGACAGATAGGATCTAGAAGCTGTACACAAATTATAATGGAAGTGGGAGAACCACAAATAGCAACTTAGGAAACAAAAAAGAAAAGAAAGGGCCGCAGCATATTAAAGGAAAACAATGTTTTCTTACAAGAGTTGAGTACAAAGACATTTGGGGCAAATCAAGCAAACAGGTCCCCCCGCCTCACCCCGAAACAGGTAATTTCTGGGAGGACAAGCAAGGACAACTGCAGTTTGTTAGGGTGGTCAGAGGGGAACAGGACAGCAGTGAGCCGAGGTGCAGAGAGAAAAAGCAGTTGCTGGGGGAGGTTAAATCAGGTAAGAGTGTACTTTGCTAAGAAAGAAAAAGAGCAGGTGGTAATTGGGAGCATCTCTGTAAGTGGCCTTATTCCAATAGGAATGACAGTTACTGCACAGCAAATGTTTATAAAATAAAAAAGATCCATTTAAACCAGTGGCCAGAGCATAACCAATTACTGCTGTGATACAGGAGGCCAACAGCTGCAGAGACAAAGGCGTGCTGCAGCTCAGCCCTCAAGAATCACACGAGGCCCATCTCTCCCTTAGAGTTTGAGTCTCCGCTTCCCTTCAGGCCCCTCTAATTTGCCACACATCTTTTGTCAGGCATCGACGACAAAAATAATATGAGGGAACAGGCTGCCCTTATTTCTTGAACAAGAAGTGTGAAAACACAAGCCTGGGACAAAGCAACTTATCAACAAGAGATTGCCCAAGCTAAAAGTTCTATGCCAGCTCATCCAGCACATACCAGCGTCTACGCTAACAGTGTGCAAAATTATTGTAAGTTTAAGGTGTTTACTTTGCCTTAGTCATAATTTTAAGTTTTTAGAGCCAGAGTTTAGACGTGATCTTGTGATATTTTAAGCCCATGACCTTTGTTTAGAGCGTATGTCGCTTTTAGCAGTATCTATTTTAATGCAGGCTACAACTTTTAGACTATATGAGCAGCGCAAGAGTTTTGGATTGGATGGTACATGGCTCTACTACATGGCAGCACCTTGCTCTCAAGAGAAGATTGCACCAAAACCTACCTGCCGAAACTCCCGCTCACCCAGCCACCACGTACTCATTATTCAGATGTACAAGAGGGTTTTCCCCCAAGGTTGGCTGGTGCCAGGGGACCCTTTTGGGGCTGGTTTCATTCTGCCAGCCTAAAGACAAAGACCCAGAATTTGGGGCGAGGCAAGCTGTCTTCCCCCACGGAAGAGGTGGGATATCAGAACAGAGGGGTTTGTTGTTGTTAAGACTACTTAATCTACACATTGAGCCGGGTCTGCCTAGCAACAAGTTGGAGTTTTAAACTTGTATCATCCTACTTGTGTTCCCATGGCTACTGTCATGAACAGTGCGGTGGCAGCTGCACTAATCAGTACAAGGGTCCCAGGAGGGACATCTTTAAGATTCCCAGACAGAAAACAATACCAAGAAAGTATGAACACTACACCTGCCTGCCTTTACAGCCCTCTAGTCCCCCAAAAAAGCACCCAGAGCAGCCCCCTCCTAGGGACGGAGGGATGTCAGCCGGAGGAACAGACACACACGCTGGTATCTACAGATCATTCGCACTGTTCAGAACACAAAAGCTTGGATTACAGATGTGGCACTTTTAGCTTCTTACACAGCTGTTAGCTACCTAAACACAGAACTATACCCAACTCCAGCCAGCAGCTCCTGCCACGTGTGGCAGCAAGCTCCCAACATTAAGTGGGGAGTAGGTGAAAAATCCTCCCCCATCCCCATTCACGCGTGGTCAAGACTCAAACCAATGTTACTGATGATAACAGAGGGATGAGTTTAGACCCCCAAAGAAAGTGGGAAGCCAGAGGGAAGAGAAAAAAAATCCACGTCAGCAAAAGCTGCAAGTAAAGAGCTGCTTCAAAAGCAGTGCTGTTATGTAAACCAGACCTTCCCAGTTCTGCCGCTTCAGTTCCTCAAGAGGAGAGGCCGTTTCCTACTCAGGAGAGGTTTTTCTTAGCCTTTATCTATCCCTGGTCCCCCTGTGGAACTAGAATCTCTCTGTGCCCTCTCCAGGGACTCTCACCAGGGAACAGTTAAGAGGGGAGGGAGCAGGCATTGTGCCCCTGCGTGCAAGCCTTGTTTATATGTATTCCTTTGGGATTTCTGAACCCAGAAGCCACAATTATGATCACACATTTGTTACGTTGTGCTTTCATACCATGATTATAAAATCTAGAAGTACACCGATTCAAGATCACGTACACTAATTATTTTCAATACCCAACTTGCAAATCAAAGTCTCTACATGAACTAAACCCCAACCCGATAAGACATCTAGTCATCTAAAAGTACATGCACACGCTATCATGACAGCTTATCACAGATACCTACAGACAGCAAAACTGAAAAGCTGCGATACACAGCCACGTGGTTAGACTCCTCTCATTAGGCAACTGCACTACAAAAACAAGCCGTAGGCTCTCTCAGATTGTTATTTGTGAAATCCATCCAGGTGAAGAGCACAGAGATAAGGGAGGTGGCAAGGAAGATTAAATAACTCTTAAGGACAAAAACTCACAACCTTATCCTCCTGCCCCTAACCGGGGCAGGGGAATATTTTTCTAGAGATCTATCTAGTTACACACACGCAGAGAACATACGAGATCCTGCTGATGTTCCCTAGAGGTACCTGCATGATAGAAGGACAGAGCTGAAGGGGGAGGCATAGGCTAGAGTTTCCTCCCGAGAGGGGATTTTTGCAATTTTATCACACCGCTGCAGCCTCCTCCCCCTAGAGAGGCAACATTTACCCATACTTCCTTTATGAAGTTCAAAGAGCAAGCTGCAGCATAGAGCTGAATTTTTGAAGATACTTGGAAAGGTAGGTTAAACTCACTTGTTTAGTCTCAAAACCTCACGTGAGAAGTGAAGCAAACTTATTGAGTTTAACCTACAGTACTTAAAAGGCAGCCACATCACAATCTGCTGCATTTCAAAACAAACAGTGAGAGGAGCACAAAAGCAGCCCAATTCTAGAATATGCTGGAGAAACTTTCACTGCCTTCACTAAAGCTGAGCACATCCTCTTGCACTTTCGAAAAGCACAAAGAAGTTAAGACTTTCATATGGAACTATAAATTAAAAGCTTGTGAAGTTTAAAGAAAGAGACATCCAATCTAACATCCCTTAAAAATGCTCTTGTAAGACCAAGTTTAGTTTACAAATCAACTTTTTATTTTCAAGAACAGAATTTCAAACTGTTCTTTCAAGTTGAAACACTTAAGAACATGGGATTGCTCATCTTGTCAAGTCAAAGCCTCAAAAGACAAGGTCACCCAGTGCAGAAAGAGATACAGACTTCCTAGGAAGGGAGCATGCTCTATCTGCCTCAGAGTTTTCTTTTTGATTTGGTCTCTATACTCAGTCAACCACTAGTCACCACGTCTCAAGCCTACCTTACACTTGGAATGGGTAAGGCAAGCCTTGGGCATGACCAGAAATGGTCCCTCCTCTGAGGGAGGCAGGAACTAGCACTAACCACAAGTTTCTGAGGAGCCAGTTACTTCTGATTTACCTGCTTGGCACATATTAAAAAAGAAGTATATTAGTGTTACAACACAGTTAAAAAAAATACATGCAGATGTCCAACAAAGCATTGTCATTTACACTCCTCTGAAGGTATGTGACAGGACTAGAGCCCACTATAAGCCGCATTATACAGTGCACCTTGATCACAGAGGCAAAGATTTCCGAGCTAATTATAATGACTAATCACAGGGAGCTCTAAGCCTTCACTTGGCCAAGTCAGAGACCTAACTAGGACTGAAAACAAGAGTTTTAAGAGCAACTCATTAAGCAGCAGGAACCAGCTATGAAGAACAAAGCATTCACTCTACCTAGTATTAATTCCAGTCCAGCCATTAATACATTTGTCAGTACATGAGACAGCTATTACCTCCACATACAAACACTGCATGTGCCAGGCAGGGAAGGAAGCCACAGGCTTTGGCTGCACTGAGACTTGTTTGTTTACTACAGCATTCAGGTTTGAGAAGGATGTTCTCGGTACTATCTGAATAACAAGGAAGCTTCAAAGCCATGCCTTGGAATAAGGTGGAGCGGGAGTTCTGCTCACCACCAGCAGCCTCTGCACCCCTTGACAGGACAAGCAGTGAAAGCTAACTACTGAGCCACGCAAGCTTAAAAATGGTCTCGCTCGGGTGAGCAGCCCAGAGGTAAGAAAGGTACGACATCAAATCAACCCTTGTGCTCCTGCTGAGGTGCCAGAGATATGGATAATAAAGTCTCCAACTTGAGCACTAATCTTCTTTTTCTCCAAGGTGGATTTGAAAAACAGAGGATAAGCTGAAGCGTCAACATCTACAAGTCAGCTTCATTCTCCTGGCGTACAGGTGTAGTGGGACTGCACCCTCTCCTCCCGCAGAGACTGGACCAACAGTACGTACCAGTGATGAATGAGACGAGACTGAGACTCACCCACCCACCAGCAGAATTGCCAGCACAACAAGGAGGTGGCAGGAGTCATCCCCCCCTTCCCCAGGGCTGCTTGGAGACCAGCCTGACCTTAAGAACCCTCTTCGCTTGCACTTAAATGCCTACGGGGTTTAGACAGCCAAAAACACAAGGTTTCAGCAACAGCTTTTAGTGGAGCACCTGTTGAGGAAGTTCTCATCTGCTCTGCAGTACGGCACATGCAGAGAGGCTGTGACTTGTGGAAGGAGGGGGGCAAGACAAATACAGCCCACAAGGGAGCAAGGGGTTGTGCAGACTACAACTAGGAGGAAAAGCTCCTCTTCTCCCACCAGAAAGTTTAACAGAAAACGCACAGTACCTAAATTTTCCACTACCTAATTGGGAAAACACGCTTCTGTTGGGTACGATGCACGTCTCCTCAGACAACAGCGAAAGGACTGAGGCACGCCTGGTTTATCAAGATATTAAGCAGCCTCTGTCAGCCCAAACACATTGGGCATTAGTACATTATGGCTTTGTATTTCTGATTAGATCAAACATCCTCATAACTCTCCCTTCTTTTCCAAAGAGGCTATTGCACTAAGGGAGTTCCTCCTGCCTGTTTCATTTAAGGCAAAGTCATTTGAGGAGATGAGACAGCTTTCCAGGATACCAGTATTTCCAGTTTCAGGAGCTTCCACTTGCTTAGATGGAGATCCCAAGGTCTCACCTGAAGAGCACACTCTTTTCCCCACCCCCTTTCTGATGAGTCCGTTCAGGTAAACACTATTTTCTCTTACAGTCATTGGCTACTCAGACTATTTGCAAACTATTAGGACTGTTAGGAGCAGGACTATTTGCAAACAAAGAAACAGAACAAGCTGGCTGGGAGTTGGACTTGCCAAGTACAAGTCATAAGGGGACTTTTAACAACCTCTTGTTAAATGGTTACAGTCCCTATTGTATAGGTGCTTCTGGGGAGAAGCCCATGAAGTAGCTGAAGATACAACCTAATGAAATCTGGCCTTTATAATCACCAGAGAAATACAGCTATTCTAGGGGCATCGAACACCACGGGGCTGTTCCATTATTATACTTCCACCTTTGATCCTAAGTAGACGGAGGGTGGGTGCATTTTAACAGCCAGAGTTGGATGGATGGGTGGATGCACTAGCTTCCTCCCCTCAGACATGGCCGTGCCACCAGTTCCCTATCAGGCATTCCAGATCAGAGACAGCAGAGACTATTTTTTTTTTTAAACCTTCTTAGACACAACTACACTGACAAGAGTTTCTGACTACATTGAAAAGGGTTGTTCATATCTTTTTGGTTGGGTTTCCCCTCCCCTTGCTTCATTTTTGTTAACACTGGAAACAACAGTCTTGGCCATGAAAGGCAGCCAGGGAATATCAAGTGTTTGTGCAGGAGCACGCAGAGCCCAGCTAACAGTGTGGACCAGAGAAGGAGCTCCGTAAGGATTAGTGATTTTTCTGGCAGCGAGCACCTTCCAGCAGGCTTTTCTGCACCTGGGGGTGGAAGCACTGTAGAGTATTTCCTTCCACCATTTTTACTTTAACTGTTACAGTACCACAACAAAAACCTGGGAAGAAAGCAGCATTGCAAAAAAAGGACTGAAGTCTCCCAACTGATACACATCCTAAATTTGGATCTCTGCAACAAGACACTGTTGTGTGAAACCAGCTTTTGCTCATCCATTTCCACTGGAAATAGCCCCAGAAGCTGCTTTCCAAAGGCGACCAACACAACTGGTGTCCAAAGGTACAAGATGTGGCTTGTACTCTCACTGCCATCGCAACAAATGAGAGAATCTAAAGTTGCAGTGCTACAAAGGAGGAAGAAAAGCTCATCTGCATTCAGTACATGTCAAAATTCAGGACAGACCATTCTCTTCAGGGAGTTATTTAACACTCCTCAAAATTATGGAAACTTTAATCTTTACTTAAATTCACTGGCTGTGTTAGAGCACTCACTAATGTTTTCTTCCTCTTATTTTCAATGTTCCAATAGCATAAATTAATAAGTAACAAGTAAAATGGTCAAGTACAATATCAGTACTTCCCCATATGACAGATTTTTATTTCGCTTTAGGATATGCAATGTTTCCTTCCACTGAGTTTTTCCCATTAACAGGACATGTGGGTTTCATTTGTATGGATTAAAAGAACCATAATAGTTTTCCCTCTTCAAAACCTTCAATGTCTCAAACCGAGAACTCAGAAGAAACGCTGACCTACTGATACCAGCCTTTGTTTAATGCACCGAACTTTCATCTGGCAAATACTTGACTCTGAGCTCTAATAAGAGAAGAAATAGGAGAGGCAATAGCAATTTTTCACATCACATCTGTGAAATCAAGGCCAAACAGTGAAACACAGCTGGAGTGTAAGCTTTACTGATTCTAGTGAGCTCTGGCATGGAATTTTCAGCCCAAAAAGTTTTGCCTGTTCTTCTCCCTAGCTGAATTGCCTTATTTAATAAACACATTGCCTCTGCAAAAGCCTTGCCTTTACTGTACAACTGTTCTTATTATACAAATAAGAATAGAGGTGTAAGTCCTATACCAATAATAATAGAGGTGTAAGTTTTTGAGAGAATAAAAGAAGCAGGATCAATGCAGTGAGAACTTACTTTCCCAAAGTAAGGGGAGATTGGGATAGGCGAGACAGATAACAACACTCTGCCAGCACACAGAATAGGCTTTGCCACCATTAAGATTTACTAAAGGAGCTGCAAGCAAGGACCACCTCTTACATAGGATTCCAGTCACCAGCATTTTTACAGTCAAAGAATGCCATCAGGCCCTTTCTTGAGCACTGCCAAGCAAGTTTTAGCCACAAGGAGAATTAAAAACTTGCACCAAAATATTTTAATCCAGAATGAGAGCTTGTTATTTTCTGGTTCTAAGGATTAAGCAAAAACAAAGCACAATCCTTAACCATTTTCCTCATACTCTGCTCAAACAAGGGAGAGACAAGCACTCTCTATCCTCCTCCGTGCTAACCGAAAAGGTGCTGAGGTCCATTCTCTCCCTACACCTAGGCAATCATTGATAAGACACTCTCTTCACTTTCAGGCCGTACCACACAGTACTTTTTTGCTCTTCTCTGGTTATTTAATGCACAAAACCTAGACCAACATCCCACCGCTGCCTTGCTCTACCTCTCTTTTCTCCCATAGTCTCACAGGTAAGAATTGCAGAAAAGCTTTCCTAATTTTACTGCTCTTTGCTACAGCTTGCATGTGGCTGCAAAGTGAAACAAAATTAAACGCTTTCTGTGCCCCTATGCATGGGGACAGAGCACCCACCTAAGAATGCTGATGTAAGAATCAGCAGTTACAGATATACCCCAGCCAAACCCGAGGTATAACTGAATATTAAGCTGAATATTAAGCTTAAAAAAAAAATAATAATCCACACAGGGCCTAGTCTGTGCCGTTTTCCCCCCTCAGACACAGCTAGAGCAGCATGAGCCCTCTGCATTTTACCAGACAGCTAATCTGAAGGTGAAAGCCTCCGCAACACGACACCAAGCAACCCTCAAGCTTTAAGATCCTTTGGTCAATCAGCCCCTAAAATTTCTAGTGAGAAACAGACACAGTATCTGTGTGCTCTGATAACGCTATCCCATCGATTTAACTTTGAAATTACCAGTGAGACGGGACAATTTAAGTTTCAGTCAAAAGGTGTTAGTGGGGTGTGTTAGGCTTATTTAGGGTTTTCTTTCTCAAACAGGGAAAGAAAAGAGGCAAAACAAATAAACACAACCCGGCTATTTAGCCTTCAGGATGGGGGAGAGATCACAAAACTCAGGGAACAACGTTGCATTGCAAAAATTATCCTGCGCAATTCCACAGGCCAGGAAACCAACTCTTCAATACACAAGCAGACAAAAGTTCACCTCAAACTTGGTAACTAAAAACTATACTTTTAAGGAAGAAAAAGAAAAAAATAGTAACACCAGTAAAGGGAGATCCAATGCCCATTCAGGTTATCACAAAACTGATCATTTACTTTGGAGAAATCTACTGAGAGCTTGCTGTATTACAGTATGTACTCAAAGAAAAGCGCCTGCTGATGCTGCGTTAGGGTATACGTTACTCAGAAAAAAAAAAAAAAAGTATTTCCCCACATCACACACTTCCCCCTCCTTTCCACTCCTCACAGCCCAGAAAGCTGTAACCTTTGTATAGGTCACTGTACATCTATAAGTTAACACCAGAACAATGTGTAACTGAGCACATAATAGTGAGGAAGGGGTACATAGTATTTCCCCCCCCCCACCACCTATTATGTTAGAGAAATTAATTGCACAAAAGAGTGTAATTCACAGGGGTGACCGAAAAGCCCAAGTATTGTTGTGATACCTGGCTAATAGCCAGCGTGATGCACGTTGTGTGTTACAGAAACGTTGTGTTTGACCTACAGATTGAAAAAGTGTCAACTGCTGCCTAACTAACAGCTCCCCCTCCCTCCCTT
>VZSF01002716.1:0-98918 GCA_013398295.1 Chionis minor | reverse complement strand
AGCCCTGCCAACTCATGCGCCAATCATATCATGAAGATATGATTTCTGTAAAAACAGCCATGACAGGAAATATTTTAGCTCATTTAAATTATCAGATTAATTGGAACATAATGGGGGTAAATTTGTGTTTTTCTTATGGCTGACAAGCGCTGGTTTGAGAAGGCATACAGCAAGTACTATATTGTTTAATTTAAATGTTTTTCATTAAAACACCATTAATTTATCATGATTACATTTAAACAACCTTTTATGTTTGAGACATGTATAGGTTTTCTCTTTAATAGAAAAATTTCTGTAATATTTTTCATCTAGAAGCCTCTGAGAATCAGATTTTTCTTCTGTCTGTTAAGACTAGTTGAAAATCTCCTTCCTTATCTTCAAGGTGCTTTGGCACAAGCTCAAAATACACAATTGCTTGTCCTACACAAGATGTCAAAGTGAATTAACAAAAAAAGATGTGAATTTAAAGTGAATATAACTCAAGCATATGTAATTTCTCTATGGACACTCATTTAGGAGTCAGCTGGCCATAATTACTTTAACTTAATTCACGCTCAAAGTGAATTAAACTGAAGTGAATGAATGGTTTATCAACACGGGAGAGACACTGTACAATAAGCTCAGTGTAAATTCACAATTCAGCAGCTACTCTGCTCTGACTTCCCTTGTGGAAATACAGCATGCCCTCAAGGTGCCTTTGTATGAGGTAACTGAATTTTTCTAGGGGAAAAAAAAAGCTATATATGGAAGTGTAGGCTGATTGATAGCAGGTGCAGAAGTGACTGACTGTATTTCAATGGTGCTACGTGTAGAAAGAAGGTCAGCGTATATCATCTGTGCAGCTGAAGTTTCTCTACCATTTTGTGATCATAATGGCACTTTCTATGCTATAGGGTCTATTTTGAATTGGAGAAAGCCAAGCAGCATTTTTAGTGTTTCCATATCAGAGGAACAGGCAGCAGATCAGTACCGAGTACCATCAATTCATATTTTTATTCCCTGGTCAGTAACTTCAACATGTAGGAGCATAGAGAAGCCTTAACTATTTCTGAAAAAGCAATCCAAAAGCAGTTACGTATTTTAAATTCACATCATTACCCAGCTTGGTTTATCTTGGTGTGAATTTTCCCCTAAATGATTTCCTACATTTCTTTATTCATTAGATTTAACGGCATTTTCTGTTAGCATAAATAAAGCAACACGATAAGGAATATCCCCACTTGCAGTACTCCCTCTAAATTTAATCAGCATCGTCAGGCAGTTTCTGACATTATTATCCAGTTATGAAAACATCCCTGGCCCTATTCATTCAGGCATTTCTGTTCATTTTTCCAGGCACAGAAAGTTTGCGCCGTAGCAAGCCTTGTCAGATTTGGAGCCCTTCCAGTACCTGATGAGCATATTAACAGTGCTCCCATTCATAGGCGAGAGCCTGCCAGTTCTATCTAATTTTAGTTAAGTTGCTATTTATAGTTCGATCGCTGCGTTTTCTCTTGTGAAAGCCTTGCAACTGCTAGGCGCGGAGGGAATATATTTTTGTGCTGTTTTAGTTGGCACACAAAAAGTTCACAGCTGTAATTTACCGAAGTCCAAAATACTCTGCAGTCCTCCCAAAGTAACAGCGATGCTCCCCGTAACCATTTACACCAAAACTATCGTGGCACTGTCGGCTATTTGTTTCTCAGTCCAACGCAATGCTTTCTGTGTCAATAGTATAGGTGACCCAGAAGTCAGAGTCTTCTGGGTCATAGTCATAGCCCAAAATCATAGTCTTTGCTAAATATTACCCTGTGCAGAAACATTTTGAGGACCAAAGGATGGGGAAGAGAGGGAGAATTTTGGGTTGGATCTCTCTATGCTGTCACACCTGTAATACAGGTCAATTGAACTGAATTCTTTCTGCCTTGTTTCACTCTATAAGAAAGAGCGTATTAATAACAGTAGTAATAATACCTACCTTTTCACCACAGAATTTTGTGAGAATTTATTCACTAACTTTGCAAGTAGCGTTAAAGGCCAAGAAATGTTAAGGTGAAGAGATTCTCCGCTGTAGATTGCTAGTCAAATTTACATATGTTTGTTGTTACAGCTTAGAAATTTCATTTAATGTACCAAGAATTTATGCTCCACTATGTATAACGTATATATATGTGTCTATCTATATATATAGGAAAATGAGAGAGAGCTGAGAGGAAATCAACATTACAGTTCATTTTATCTTGCAGCAAAACGTGCATATGAAAAGCGAGCACTTCAAAATTATTTCATTTAGAAATATAGCATTCAAATCATATGTAGTCTAGTGCTGCAAAGTTGCATAATGATCCTTGGGCAGACAGAAGCTGGCCTCTTCCAGTTAAAAAGACACTTCAGCACGTGGTTTAGTAATTGCTAATTTGTTCACAGTTTTGTTGACATGACAGTATGGTGGTTGAAGAATTAAATTTGGTTTTTGTAAGTTGAAATTGGGGTTCATCTCATCTTGCAATATCAAAATGAATTCTGACCTCACTAGATGGAGGTTCCAGTCACAGAGTTTCAGTCCAGATTGGAATTTTTTGACTTCAAAACACCCAAAATTGATAGCATCTACTCTTGTTTTGTCTCTGATATTGGTAATATACATCTCCCACATTTGCAAGTGGGGGTTGCGGGGGTTCTTTAGTGTTTTTCTGATGCTGTATCTTGCTTACGTAGAATTCTGATCATGCCTCATTCTTGCTCCAATAGCCATGAATACTTAGAGGTCAGAACAGATACAACTGTGAGAGTCAGAAAAAGCCAGAAAATAATCTTCATGCTCATCAATCTTAATTGCATTCAGATTCCTAGATAATACATGTATCACAACAAGAAAGGGGCATTGAACCAGCAGAGATTTTGGTTCAGTTGAAATTCATATTCAGCCTGGCTGGGATTATACCGAGGCGGAGTTGAACTGGAACTGAACCAGAAAAGTAGCTGAAGAAAGAAATAATGGTGTACATCTGTGGATAATGTGGTTCACAGGATAAAAAATAGTTTTTTCTCTATTAATCTGCAGCCGACTGCTCCACATGATAAAGTCCATACCCACCAATCCAGCAGTCACGGGCTGGCAGAGGACTGTCATTTCTCTAACTTTCAAGGGCAGAAACACGTTTTTGTTGCATGCTTATGTCAGTAAGACTGTGTGTCTCCCTCCCTCCTCCTCAAGCTGAACACAGCTGTTCCAGAAAAACGACTGGTTTAGATGTTATTGCAGATAAAAGCAGCAGTGTTGCCTAATGAGAATTACAGGTAAAGCTGTAACACAGCTTTAAAAGGGCCCTAGATTAACAAATATTTATATTACTTCGAGCGTGATTTATAGTGGCTGAGGATGTTCCTCGTGTGTTACTGGTAGGATAACATTGAGAAAGCCTTGCAGCTGTGGGCGGGCTTTTTTGGGGAACATAGAAAGGGAGGTGATGCAGCAGGCAGTAAGTAGAGGTGGTAGCATCAGCTGAGGGTTGGGAGTCCAGAGGGTTTCAAGCTCTTGTGACACTGGCAGAGCCAAACATCTGCACGGCGGGTAAAGCACACACGCGTCCGCTCGGCCAGCCCGTGGTTGGCGTCGTCCCTACGTTTCACTGAAGTCCTCAAAATCTGAAGTGGGACAAGGAGATAAGCAGCCTTTCTGCCAGGTGCCAGCAACACAGGTTTCCCCTTGTGGGGTCTGGCAAAACAGCCAGCCCTCACGCCTCGGCCAGATCACGGCTACGGCTTTTCCCGCAGAAACCTAGCCCTCCTCGCAGCCCACGCGCTGTTCCAAAGGCTGCTTCCTGGCCACCTGCATTATTTTTCACCCCCAGTCATTCACTGCAATAGATTACCAACCCTGTTCTATAATCACAAATCAAGATTGTTATTTTTTTGCCAGACTTATTTCCTAATGCTTCGATTTAGTCACTTCTGAGAACCTCCTCCAAGCATAGCTTTTCACAAAAAAAACCTCAACAAAACCACTACAATTTCAGACACTCATTCTTACTTAACAGGCTGTCAATTTTCCTCCTTGCACCACATCAAGCTATCTTGTTTGCTTATCTTGTGCTGCTTGGTGGCGTCTATTAAGCAAATTAATTATACCGTCCTTGTTTGCATTACTATATTTTATGTGTCTTTGCAACCTTCCCAGAAAAAGCTGACGCATTATTGCTGCTAGCATAAATTGTACACTTACTTCCACGTTTTCTTGCGACCCATAGAGACATCATGCCATTTTTCATTATTAGATTCAGGCCCAGTGTGATTTCTCTTAAAAAATGCCTCCAAAGAAACCTATTACCTCATCACCTGTTGCTCTACACCCTATAAGAGACAATAAAAAGAAGTTTGCATAGTGACCAGCCACGGAAGCTTCTCCTGCCACCACCTGGTGGGTTGGGGCTGGGTTTTGCAAGCGCGGAAATGAAATGTCTCCATTCCTCTTAGATTTTATCTGGCGTCGGTACTCCTACTCATCCCAGGCATTTAGAGCATTGATGAGCTTAATTACAGTGACTTTATGGAACCATTTTGAAATAGTCACCCAATGTAAAATTGGTGATGTTTTTTATACAGCTGCGGTACTCAAACAGCTGATGAGTTTTCCTTTATGGAGAAGATCTGGCCGATGGCAACGTAGGGATTATAACTTCAGGGAAGGTTTTTACCTGTGCGCCGAAATAAGACATTTTTCTCTACAGTTAGTCTTTGCCTTTTCTAGCTATTTCAAGGTAAAGCAATCCCTTCCACCCTTCCTATCCCCACCCCAAGTCTTTGTGTTTTAGGTATATTTTAGTTTATTGTTTCCAAACCAGGAGCTGCAGCATCATTCTACAGTCTTGACTGATGCTGTGTCTGTAGAAAATTTAGGCTTTTATAGTGATAACCTTCCACTCTCTCTTATGGCACTCATTTTTGGGTCTATAAACACTAGCATCTCTATCCAAAGTAAAACAGAATTTGAAATACTGGAAGGACCCGTGGCTCCATAGCAAGGAATCTTGACAGCTTTAATTTCTTGACAATCTTTTAATTTCCTTTTGCAAGTTCCTTGCTGCTACAGTTGACCATGAGAGTTAAAAGATGAAGCAAAAATTAACTGTAATGCTTACAGGGTGTTCAGTATCTTGCTACTACGCAGAGCATTGCTAAACATCCCAGAAGCAAGGCGGCCAGTTCAGCAGACTACATCCTGGATGCCTTATTTGAAAATTATGAGTTTTTGTTGCCCCGTGCAGCGTTTCTCATTCCAGTCTCCACATGCAGTTCACCTAGCAGGCAGGTTGTCACGCTGCAGCCCCTTCCTTGTTGGCGTCAAAGCCTGTCTTTTCCATCTTGCCCGCTCTCTCTTCATGGAGCGCATTGTCTTTTTAGATGAGGAGAACATCAGTTTTGTAACATTTTTCCCAAACTAACTCATCATGCTTTTTTTTTTTTTTTTTTCTCTCCCCACGAGCATCTAACTGCAGCTTTTACGGTTTCATGCCGTGTAATTCATTTGTGAATAAACTCTTCCCCTGAAAAGTTAAAATTAAACCAAGCAGCTTACCACTTACATCAAAGCCAATACAAATATGCCTCCACTGGGGACCGAAGGAAGCAGCTCTGCAACTCAGATCTTGCGGGGAAAGGAGCACAAAGTTGAAACAGAAATATTTAGAAGTGCCAAAAGGGAAAGTAACTCTTCTTTCAAAGAGCAGCTTTATATTAAGTCGGTAACACTTGCTGCAAAAGAAAGTTGAAACTTCATATAAAGGCACTATTGTACATGGAAAACATGTTAAGTATGAAGCGAGGAAGGAAGATGTTAAGATTCATATTGGGGGTTTCTAAGTCAGAACTAAAGTTTCAGGGCTTTTCTTTATAATGTCTACTGCTTCTTTAGGGATTTTCCTAAATAAAACTTCAAAATATTTTAGGTGTCTCAGTTTGTCTTTTGCTGGGGAGCTTCACAGGCATCTCCCAGAATCCCACATGAGTCTATCAGCTGAAGCTGTAATCCAGGTTCCCAGTGTTTGGAAAACGAAGTCCTTGTTTTATATTTCTGATGCATCTCTAGCTGTAATACTTCCACGTCCATGCTGTGATCACCGATGCCCCAGTCTGATCTTTCTCCAGCCTCTCTCCAGATCCAGTTTATTTCAACTTGATGTGTTATATTAATCCACTATTTCATTTTTTCACCCTGGCCATCTTTAAAACATATACTGACAATTTTGACAGCGTTGAAACATTATCTTTCTCAGCAGCTTCTGTGTTTCTCTCCCAGTCCTCTCTGCCGGTACCCCTATACTTACTTCAGTGGACATTTACACCTGCAAGTCAATAACAGGGCTTCTAAAATCTCTTTTCCCCTGACTCTTTTTTCCATGACTCCTTCTTGCACATTAGGAACTTAAAAGCTTTGACAGCTGCTGAATATTGAATTGCAGGAGATCCCTCTGGCTCTCGCTTGGCTTGCAGAATCTCACACACTCGAGAGTTCCGATATTGTCTGAGACAAACCCTCAGTTTGAAGACCAATGCAAATGGAGTTATTTTAAGCTAATGTATACTCCATTCACTAGATGGTGTCCTGTTGAGCAGGAGGCATTTGCTTTTTGAAAAACCTCAAATCGGATTGAGCAGGCTCAGCTTCAGGCTCTCTCCAGCATCAGATTTCTACCTCCTGACTAAGCCAACTTCTTCCACTACAGGTTCGTTTTGCCATCCTCCCAGCTCCACTAATTATTTTTCCAACCTGATCATGTTGCACATACGCAATCTCAGTTGCATTTTCGTCACCTCTTGAGTCACTCCTTACATCCTCCCTGCTTCTGATTTTCCATTATTAGGATTCCCCCCTTCTTTAGGAGAAAATGGACAAATATCATCATATTGGCTTTCAATCTTTTATCTTACAGTACTTTTAGCCCACTAAATATTTGATTTAGCATCAGATTGACATGTTTCAGAGTATTAATTACAAACACCAAACTATTAGTGCATATCCAGACCTTATTCTGCTTTTTGGGAACTCCTGTAATGCGGTTAGTCTACGTTAGATAATGCAAATGTAAACCTAACTAACTAACTAGGTAAAATACTTCAGCATATTGACTTATTCAGTCAGAAAAGGAATCTAAGACACAGATAAAACTTTATCCCAAAATTTCCATTAAATATTGTATTTTACAGTATATTACTGTGCTTTGAACACTGGGATTTTTTATGATATGCTTTGAACCCATTTCCTCCTGCTTTACTCTTTATGTTGTCCTACTCATAGCAGAACAGTTGCCATGAATAAGATGAAATAGGCAAAATAAGATGAAAAATGCAAAATTTGCTTTAAGGCCTATGTTTTGGTGAAATAACTGCTATTTAGGTTTTTTTGTTTTGCTTTGGTTTGGTTTTTTTTTTTGAGGTCTCATCTTTGTATTAGTATCTTGCAACAGTACTGAGTTAATCTATGGTTCTGGACTCATTTCTACACAGAAAGAAATTCTTTGTTTCCAAGATGACTTTTAGATGTTTTAAGATGAAGTTTTCTATTGTTTTATTCCACAAACTTGGAATTTTATGGAAAAAAAAGAAGTACAAGTCTTTTAGTACAATCTTTTAGCTGTAGGCTGTTACCTTTGGTCGCTTTGATTTGTGTATCACTACTGCAGTAAACAGAGCTTCAGTTAATGAACAGATATATTCCATGGATTTTACTTTGTGGTGGGTTTTTTGGATTTGTTGTAAAAGCCTCCCCTCAATACAGCACAGGAAAGACATGGACCTGTTGCTGTTAGTCCAGATGAGGGCCATGAAGATGATCTGGCTGAGAGAGTTGGGGTTGTTCAGCCTGGGGAAGTGAGGGCTCTGGGGAGACCTTATAGCAGCCTTCCAGTACTTAAAGGGGGTCTACAGGAAAGATGAGGACAAACTTTTCAGCAGGGCCCACTGCAATAGAACTGCAATACGGGTTTTAAACTAAAGGAGGGAAGGGTTAGACTAGATATAAGGAAGAAATTTTTTACAGTGAGGATGGTGAGACACTGGCACAGGTTGCCCAGAGAGGTGGTAGATAGCCCATCCCTGGAAACATTCAAGGTCAGGTTAGATGAGGCTCGGAGCAACCTGATCTAGTTGAAGATGTCCCTGCTCGTTGCAGGGAGGTTGGACTAGATGACCTTCAGAGGTCCTTTCTAACCCAAACTATTCTATGATTCTATGAATACAAAATGCAGTTGTCTCTTTTGGTTTACCAATAGATGATTAGGATATTTCTAATGCAATAATCCTCTGGAGGTCTCCTAATACATCTGTGAATGCAGGATTTATCTTTATTGATCTAGCCGGGTACACATTGGCAACAGATACATTACTGTATTTCCTCAAGATTGCAAAAAAGTTTTGGCTACAAAGACTCCATAGTTCACTTTCATTTTGCAATGCATTAATGGAGTGCATACCAGCCAAAACACCACATGGATGCAAGTCAACAAAGACTACTACAAATAAAATGAGAAGAATAGATTAATTTTCGCCCAAAGATATGAGGCATTGTGATTTAGTCCCCAACATACACGACCTCTAATTTTTGAGGGACAGTTAGAACTGTTAATTTCATATTGTGTCAGAAATTGTTTAGCCTCTGGAATATTGCTTGAATACCTTTTATGCCAGAACTCATTAGTGTCACACATACTTTTAATATATTTTTACTTTTTGAGAAAACAAACCCAACTAAGTCTAGTATTATACCTAAGTTCCATAACAGTTGTCATCCTCCTTTTCCAGGTTCAGAAAAAGCAGCATCAAAATATTGCTGGTCCAAAGTCACACAAACTAACAGTCTGCGTGAACATACTACGTAGGCCAGCCAATGTACATGTAACTCTGCTCAGGGGCTGTTAGGCTACACTTGGAATTTAATGTCTGCTTTTGGCCCCCCAGCTCAAGACACTGAAAGGCACTGAAAGACTGGAGTGGGTCTATCGGAGCACCACCAAGATGACTAGAGGTTTGGAGAACCTGGCATATGAGGAAAGGTTTAAGAAGTGGATTTGTCCAGCCTAGAGAAGAAAAGGCTCAGGACAGATCTAGTCAGTGACTCCAACACCCAAAGAAGGTAGTTGTAGAGAAGACGGAGATAGTCTCTTCAAAAGAATTCCCAGTGGCAGGACAAGAAGCCGTGGGCACAAGTTGCTTTAGGGGAAATTACTTCTGTATATAGGAAAAAAAATTAATTCTTCAGCGAGAGAACAACTAAGCGTTGCAATAGGCTTCCCAGAGAATAGGGGGTCCCAGAGAAGTGGGGGGACCTTTCTTGATGGAAATACTCAAGACTTTACTTGAGAATGCACTGGTTAACCTGATCTAAGGTGCCGCTTTCAACAGCAGTCTGGACCAGATGATCTCCGGAGGTACCATCTAACTCAGACTTCCCTGTCAATCAACTATAGGGATTACAGTGTCATATCCATCAAACAGCTTCAGTTCACGGAGCTATGGAGGTAGAAGGGACAAGTTCAGGCTGAAGTGTACAGCGCTAGAGTAGACTTAGGACAGGAATCAACAAGAAACTGCATTTCTTTACACGTTTATAGAACAGTTCGTCAAACGTTGCTAACATGAGCAGAGCTTGGCTGGTGCTAAAGCATCAGTAAGACATTTCCTCAAAGTTGCCAAGCTTACTTAAAGCTAAAATACACTCTACTGCACTAGTGCTGTCATACTCATTAACTGCCAAACGTAGTTCCTCCTGAAAGTTCAGCTATGCCTGGCTATTTAGAGCACAGGAGAACGTTGCTGAGTCTCTTAAATTAAGCAAGTAACTCAACCGCTGATATGCTAAGCATGTAAAGCAATCGGAGATCAATGCATTTACTTAACAGAAAGTCTTTATGCTGTGTGTGGATAGACATTGGCTAGATAGTATTAGTTGAGAGGCCTCTGAAGTGAAATTGAAGTCTAAATCATCCAGTGTCTCCCAGAAGAGGCCTATATACATTTCAGATGCAAGAGTGAGAGATTGCATCAGCAGATTGATATATATCGGTTTGCTTTTAATTAAACATTTTGCTTGGCTCTGGAGTCTGCTGCTATTTATTGTAGCTACAGAATTGTGGTTTACTACACTCCCTGGATGAGATTAAGCACGCTATAGAGCCAGAAGAGTATTTACAGGCCTTCATTGTTGATTCATGGGTATTTTCTGCTTGTAGCTATGAAGTGGAAAACTCAAGATATATTAAGGAGTTGCGTTTTGGGATTTCTTTTTATCCACATATAGAAGCTGGATCTAGATTTGCCACCAAAAGAAGAATGAGTATTTTCGAAGTTTAGAACTGATCAGTAATTTCTGTCACTACTTTATCAGCAGATATGGTCCATATTTGTGTCTTTGGCTATGTAGGAAACGAGAGGCTATGCTCTCCTGAAACTGTTGAGCGTAAAACAACAGCAAGTGTAAAAGGTTCAGTCCCCTCAGAGAGTTAACCGATATTGGACAGTTGTTACAACATGTCCTAGCCTTGTTAAATAAAAAATTCAGGTTTTGTGCCCTTAAACTTAGAGTAAGTCTTGGTGTATAAGCGTGCAGTATTATCCCTGTTCTACAGATAAAGACACCATATGCTCCTTTCTACAGTGATGCAGTATTTTGACCTTCCTTTCTTTAAATATGCATAACACAGCCCAGCAAGAAGTGCAATACAGTTTAAGCTATGACTTTAGACTTTCATTCTATCGTAAAATCCAAATTATGTGTCCAGCTCAAATGGTTATAATTGAGCACACAAATCAAGAGCAAGAGGCTCCTTACAGGAAGAACAGAGTCTGAAGAACATCTTAATGACTCCTTCATAGGCCAAGTACATTATATTATAAAGGTAGTGAAACATAATGCAAAAATTACTAACTTTCACCCCTAGCAAAGTCTGCTATCAACTCAAGACTGCTTTCAGCCAGAAGTCTACCCTTGGCCAAAGTGGGGGATCCACACAAATACAGCAGCTTTGAGATTTATCTTCACCCTGTTTATCTCCACAATGTTCTTTTCAAGCCAAGTCACTACTGCAAAGCAAGCATATCAAAGAGAAGAGCAACTAAATACAAGCAAGTTTAGCACTGTGACAGCTTCTTGCTGAAACTCTCTTGAGCCAGCGCTTCTACCATAAGAAAAGCTTTTCACAACTTTTAAACTTAAGTGAAAAAGTCCCTTTATAAAATCAGACTGTCCTTCCAAGGATCCATCCTTAGCTGAGACAGGAGTGCTACATCTGCCGTGGTCATTCACATATGCCTCTCATTCTTACTGCTCTCTGAGCTGCCAAGGGCACCATGGTGCACTCAACAGAAGAGATCTCCACTCTTTAACTGTAACATCTCAGGCAAAAGCACCTCCTTTTGATTGTTTTGAATCTACCATTCCCTAGGTGTCTTACTGCACTAGGCGGGACGCTGTTGTTCCCTGCTCACCTTCTCCACATCATCAATAATCAAAAACTAAGCAGAGGACAACCACTTAGCAAATACATAGGCTTTTCTGATGAGGTAAGCCATCAAAATAACATCGAAAAATAAAAGGGGGTAGGATGTTCATATTGTAGGAGGTCTTGCCATATATCATTAGTGATACAGCATATTCAAAATACACGAAGACTTATTTAGATATTACACTTAAACAGATACTGTAGTGTTAATGTTTCAAAAAGAGATTGTTTTCAATATCATCATAAACAGCACATACTGTGAGGAAAAGCATAAGAAATTTAGTAATCAATAGAAAAATAGAGAGCTGGGGAACACAAGGATCCCAAGGTTAGTGGGAAGGCACACATTACCCTTTGCAGCAAAGTTACATCACTCACCTTCCTTTAGATGCCATTTTGGAGGAGACCATGTTTCTCAGGAGAAAATCCACAGCTGCAACCTTCTAAGGAAAAGCCCCAGGCTTTGATGCGCTACACCTGGGGAAGAAATGGCAGCACTGGTGGGTAACTGAGCAGTGTAACAAACCTCATGCAAATTATTTCCAATAACTGGTTTACTTGCCTTTAAAGATATTCCGTGTTGAAAACTAACTTTATAAATTTGAGTCACCTCTGGACTCAGGTAAAAAAAATTATCTCCAGAAGAACCCAGGGAGGCGGTTTTGTGTTGACCATCAGTTCTGATGTCTATCTTGCATCTCGTGAGCGTTCAGACTTCCAAAGAAGCGGTGCTTCAGCTGTGGACTAGTGGCCAGTGAAATTACCAAAGAGCAATTCAAGGCAGGACCTGTTTTAACTTTCCTTGCTTTAGAAAGGCTTTACAGCCTGCCCAGCATTAAGCAGCTGAGAATAGGAAAGTGTGTTGTTCTGGAAGCTTAGAAGAGCAGGTGGACTGTTATAAGGACTGTTGAGTGCCTTTCAAAAAAAAGAAACCAAAAAACCCCAAAAAACAAACAACAAAAAACCCCATCAAAAAACACATGCTATGGGAGCCTTGCTGTAGACCTAGGCTGTAAACCAGAAGGGAGACAATTTATTTCTTTCTGCGAGAGAAATAATGACAGCAAATCTGAGTGAAAGGGCTTGTCTTATTAATGAAGGGAAAGATACTGTAGCTGGAGGGGATTACAGCACCCACCTAAGAGGGAAAAAGCTCCTGTTCCTGGCTTCTGTTTCAAGAGCAGGGCCTCAGCAGTAGGTGTGGGCTCAGGAGTCATTTGTTGGCTGTAATTACAGCTTTCCCCGCTCTTGCCAGCTGTTCCGCTTTGCATCTTGACACAGAGTGTTTAATGCAGGCCGTGGTCCCGCAGGTGACTCCGTGCAGCTCTGCCTGGCGCTCCTGTCATCCCGCATGTGCTGCAAGGTCTCACATTATCCATCTGCACAGCAAGGGCAGTGCCTGTATTCTTCCTACGTGCTACAGTTTTGGAATAATTGAGGAACGCATGTAAATAATGCCATAAAGTAGAACTACTTACGACATTGCTTTCATCATCACACCATCATATTGATGGAATCGGGCACGGCTTTTGCTCCACTTCTCTATGAAAGACTATCACAAATAATTCTCCTTCAGCACTGAAAGCGGAGGAGCTCTGCAGGACACCACAAACCTAGAAAGGCATAGGTTGGTGCCACAGGGAGAGATGGCAGGAGAGAGAAAGCCTGTTCAGCTGAATGTGGGACTCCTACCTACCCCGATGGTATGTGTCTTTCTGGCACTCTGTTTAAAATTCATTTCATTCACCCACAGTATTTTGGGATTTCCTACGTGTGCTAAGTTGTAATAAAAGACATCTGCTGATGGTAAAGCATCTCAGCTCAGTGGATTACAGACTCCGCCCCTCCCAGCCTTTGGATAGGGCCACCTGAGACAGCCGAAATCCACTTGAGATTGAAAAGGTGCGAGCAGTAAATAAAAGGAAATCCTGGATCACTGTATAGTGTTCAGCTCCCACACTTTGACCTCCGTTGGTCCCTTCTATATTTTGTTAAGATCATATTTCTTTACGTGCTGCCTGGCTTAAAAGCCATCATAAATCTGTGGCGTGCAGCAAGAATAACAGAGAAGGCACCGTGTAATACAAGGGGCTATAACTCCATCCTAGGCACTCAGAGGGAGTCGTAAATCAGCGCGGCAAAGCTCGAGCCAGGAGAAGCAGGGGCCGGCGTTGGGAAGGCAGCAGCAGCCTGGCCCTTGCCTGCCGCACGGGACATCGGACCCCGGCTTCCCTTGGGCT
Organism: Chionis minor; assembly: GCA_013398295.1. Taxonomy (NCBI): domain Eukaryota; kingdom Metazoa; phylum Chordata; class Aves; order Charadriiformes; family Chionidae; genus Chionis; species Chionis minor. The sequence goes on along the minus strand of VZSF01002716.1, from coordinate 85,204 downwards.
GAGGCGAGCAGCCCACAAGCCTCGGTGCTTCCTTACCAGGGCAGGGGAGAAGAGCAAGGAGCTCACTCCTGCCCTCTGCGCTGTGAACGGGAGAGCTGTGCCCAAAACCCCGCACCCTCTGCCAGCAGGTATCCCTGCAGGATACCCTGGCTCCTCCTGGGCTCGCCATCCTCTCTCTCCGTCCCTCGGCCACCAGGCTATCTAAATCAAGGTACAAACTTAAATTAGGTACCTAAGTACCTAATGAGTAACACATCCTCCGCATTTCCGATGATTAAAGGCACGGTCTCCAATTAACCCAGAGCACAAAAAGAAAAAAAAAAAAAAGAAAAAAAGAAAAAAGTGTTTCTAGGGTTTTCCAGGCTTGGACAGTAATAAAAACGCTTTAAGCATTTTTTTGGGAAAAAGCGCGCCTTACTGCCCTTGGGGGAAACAACCTGCTGACTGCGCCGTACAGCTGCAGGTCGGAGCAAAGCCCAGCCGCCGCTCGCGTGGTGTGCACCCAGGCGCACGCCTCCGCTTGGCATCACCGGCAAAAACGAAGTCGCCACGCGGTTTGGCTCACGCACGGCCAACCCGCACCTTGTCTTCCAGCTGCCGACGCTGAGCGTGGCTCAAGTAGCTGAGGGCGGTTTCCTTTTGCAGCTTTTCTTGTCTTTACGTGAGCAATGACCATTTCTTATTGTGTGTTTACTTACTTGCCCAAATAGATGTAGAGGTAGCTCCTCCGTTAGATATTTGGGAATAGCTTGAGCTATGGATATACTACCATATACTGGATAATGCAATCTCCTTTTCTTTGCTTTAGTGTGAAAAACCTTTCAGGCGTGGAAAATTTCTGAGGAAGATTTTCCTAATTCTCATTATGCTCAAATTTTAATAAAATTTGGGAATGATCCCTTTTTCTTTTCTCTGTCGGCTAGCATGTGACGAATGTCTGAAATTTAATGTATTTATAAGGGTTCTTTTTGCTACTGTTAAAACTTCTTGAGCTTTGGAAAAGCTGCTGAATTGCAAAGGGGAATGAAATGGAAACTAATTTGTCCATTCAAACTTCCAAAGCAACTCAGAATTTTGATAAGATGGGGAAATAAACACTAAATCATTAAATCCTGGGCCATCAATCATTTTATTTTAACCAAGGTAAACAGTAAAAAAGGGAGAGGAAAAAGAAAATACAGCCAAAGTTGCAGGCATTTTGAAACTTTAGAGGGAAAAAAATTTTCATATTCCAATCATGCGTATCATATGCCTAACCTTAGTGGAGGTCACTGGAACGAGCCAGCAAGCCAAGCCTAAATAAAAATAGGACCTATGGGATTCCCCATCTGATTTTCAAATAGTCACTGCTGCAACACCATTTGTCAAGCTCCCGGGGTAGCTTTTTAACAGATGTAAGAGAGACAGTACCAAATTCAGGTTAAATCCAGAGAGAAGAGCGTGTATGCACCCACATGGGAATAATCTGCTCAGGAAGGACTGTAAAGACCAAGATTAGGTTGAAACCTCCCAGATGCTCCAGTGCTGCACACTCCGTTTTACTCTTAACAGTTCCAGAAAAAGTGAGATGTTTTCATCACTGCAAGCAAGACGTTCAAAAGTTCTGTCTTGCTGTGCAAAGGAAGAAGATGCCATTTTCCACACACGATAAATTCCAATTTACCTTATCAGCAATTATTTTGTTTTTCAGTTTAGATGTTTACACAGAGAAACGTGTAAGAAAGGTACTTTCATTTGTGTCAGTTCCAAGTGCATCATGTTTCTCCCTTTCTTCCAAGTGTTAATTAAAAACACATACTAATATGTAAACTGCTGCACACTTTCAGCTGATTGAGAGACCTTTTTAACACACTAATGCCTTTGTTTGCATTATAAAATCTCACTTGGGCTCCTCGAGGATGGAAATATTATTGTTTATATTTGAATATGCAAGCTGAACAGGGAAAAGCTCGAGTAAGAGCCTCAGGCCCTGGCTGGAATACAAACATAAGCCACATCAGGGAACTTAGTTACAACTCGGTTGTCTCAACCTGGTTACTCATCTGGTTTTGATTTGTGCTGGAGACTAGGCAAGAACTGTATTCCACAACCAGACAAAAGCCTTTATACCGTCAAATGCTCAGCATGACTGGTAATCATTACTGTTAATTGTAAAACAATTAGAAGTGCCAAAGTGACTTAGGAACACAGATCTATTTGAAAATCGGTGGCTATTTTGGCCTAGGTTTTTTGATGTCTTTGTCTAACTGTTAAGCAGTGCTGGCACTGATTTTTTTGCCGCGATCTGGGCATCTGAGCCACTGATCCTCGTAGACATCTTCAAAGGCTCCCATCTCCCATAGTTTTTGTAATGGAAGTTAACACCTGGATACCTTCATGGATGGTTTTGAGCCACCGGGATCAGAGCCATGCCAATATAGCTTTAAAATGTTTTGTTAATGCTCCTGTCATTCAAATATTGTGTGCCGCTCTTAGGAACGGGCCGAATTTTACCTTTTCCTGCCGGTTCCACTTCTTGGATCTGCATTGCAGCAGCGAAGATGGCGGTAGCTCAGCCGCTCACAGCTCCCCTAGTCCTGCAAAGCCCACAGCGCTGGAGGCTTTTTAACAGGAGCCCAGATTTGCTTCCTTGATGCGGCCTCGGTGAACACTCCAGCAAGGCACAAGGAGAGTAAGCCCGGCAGACGTGACTGCGTGTCAGCGTTGCCGCAGGCAGGTCTGCCCACCAGCCCGCAATAACGGAGCTGGGCCGTGCTACAGCCCAAACCCGTGCACAACTTTGGCTTCCAGGACTACGGAAGGCAGCTGAGGTTGCGTTTCACCGGGGCTAGAGGCTGTGCGCGAAGGCCCTGCAGCAAATCCTGGGCAGTCCTAGGGGAGATGCCTCTCCGGCAGGAAGAGGGCATGGCCACCTCGCTGTCAGTGCAATGGTACCAAAGGCCTGGCTGGGCTGGGGGGGACTCTGTGAGAGGGGTCACGAGCAGACACCGCTCCTTGAGCTGACTTCCACGGAGTTAAAGAGCCGTTTTCAGTAAAATCAAATGCATCAGCAGGATTTCTTGGCCCAACCAGATAGGTTGTTGCCGCCTTAGAGCTAACATTCTTGGGGAGTCTCTGAATCTCAAGAGCGCATTGTTTGGATTTTTTCCTAGTAAATGTTTTTATAAAGTTGGTGCCATTCTTTTTTGCTTTAAAACCCTTCCAAACATTATCAGCAAGCGGGGCACAATTTGGCGCATCATGTTACTGACTGGCCCCTGTACGTGCCTAGATGGGCTTCAGCTCTCGCACTTCCACTGAGTGCTGTCAATTCACGTAATAATTCAGACGAAGGCAGAGAGCTCCAGGGAAAAACCCAGCAGAGCAAACACCTCTCACGCAGAGAAAAATTTGAAGACACAACCATTTCTTGCTGTCTGTAACACTTGCAGGGCTTTGTCGTCGCTCTGCTCCACCTGCAGCGACGCAGCACGTGCGGGGAGCTGCCTCCCACGCTCCTGCCACGCAAAAGCCCTTGGTGGACTCACAGCTGGGCTGCTCCTCCCCAACTGGTGGAAAATTCAGTGCAAGAGAGAGCATCTTCCTGCTTGGATGATCATTTGTTGGTATTCCCATTTTGTTTTGTTTTCTTCTCTAAGCATATATAAGTTAACCATGGAGTCCTGGTCAAATTCCAGTTTATATAACAAACGCCCTGCTTTTACCAGTCCCTCTTGTAGTTTTAATCCAATTCCGTACCCTCCCTCCCTCCCCATCTTCGATTTGCCGTTGTATTTCATGACAGAAATGATTTTATTTCACCAGTAATCCTGATAACCGTTATTTCCATCACATTCACGTTGTGAGAAGTGCATAGCGTCGGTTAGAAAACCCCCTCCAAGCCCAAACAGGTTTTAGCTAAGCCATCTCTAGGTAACTGCTGTGCACAATCACATTCATGGTAATTAACAATATGCTCAGACCTCCGATTCTCTGGATGGTGCATGTTGTTTTACCACAGATGACTTCTGCTAACATTTTATTTTCTTCTCTTTTAATATTTGTCTCCCAGTATGAGCACAATCCTAGGACCAGGCCCTCCCTGGAGAACCTTTCCGAGCACAAGGGCAGGCAGGCATTTTTTCTTTCCCGATGAGCACCAGGTCTCTCTCCTGCTTACCAATACGCGGTGTGTCATGCTGAATCTGTACCAGCACAGACTGGCATGCCAGCTACGGCCTCACTGCATTTTTTGGATTCTCTCCCAGTATAAATCACCCTTTGCAATTTGCCCTTTCAGGAACTACTTCTGTGTTCAAGGTCTTTGCCCTCTCAAGAGCAGCCATGGAGGAACAGCCCCAGGAGCTGGCGCTTCGTGGTACCTATGCAGCCGCAATGCTGGATTTTCACCAGTGGGGCTGGTAGCACAGCCTGTTATTAGGGTTATCCAGATTGTCTAAAAACATTTACCTTTTTCAGGTAAAGCTAAAGCTTTAGTGCTTTGCCAAATGGAGTCAAAATTTTCATGCTGGGCACCCTGGCTTTGGAGAATATGGAGGTTTGCTCACATTAAAAAAAACCAACCCAAAATAAAAACATAACAGCCTTGAAAGGGGTCGTGGAAGAAGATCCACACATCCATGCAGCAGAGATCTAAAATTCAGCAAGGGTGGCTTTAATGTCAGGGATCTTGATGTCTTTGTTGCATCTGTGATCACTCTGGTGTCAAACCACCATGTACTTTCTCCACGGCACAAAATGGGAACCAACAACTGAAATTCCGACCTCACAGAAAAGCATGCACCCACTGATTTTTACCTGGTCTGTTATAAGCAAGTGCACAGGCTTTCTTCCAGCAAGACATATTAAACTTCTGCTCATCAACTAATACTGCTGTTGCACTAAAAAAAACCCCCAGAACAAACATGCTGAAGCAGACACAGATTATAAAAGTGTATGTCATTGATATACACTTATCATAAGTTATGTGACTGATGATTATGCTTTTTCTTCACACCTAACATGGGCAACACAACAGCACAAGACCTCAAGGAGAAGTAATGCTGACTTGAGTTCAAAAAAAAAAACCAAAAAAACACCAGCTTGTTTTTCATCATGATTCCAGCAGCCCAAGCTACTACTTACATTTTGATATAAACATTTGCAGTATACAGTTCTGGAAAATATTTGGTACCACAGAGTTTAAAGTGCTTTAAAGTTTCTATTGGAGTTCCCATTAGCTGTAATGACACCTACTGCTAAGGACAGACCTGATTAACTGCAGGCTTGGACACTGCTAAATAGAGGCACGTGTTTTTGCATTTACTGTAGATCCCGGCGAAGAGAACACTATGGATTTTTTTGGCCCTTTGTTTTAATGGGATTGCCAGAATGACTAGAATCTGAAAACTCACAGCTCATTACCAAGAACAAAATGCTGACCCAGGCAGAGCCAAAAGATTTTACAACAACTTCAGAGACAGGCTGTTGTAGAATGCGGAGAGCGTTTTCCCTCTTTTCACCCCTTTCTCTCATGCAGAACATTTGCTATGTATTTACTGAATGCAAGACTAAGCTAGAAATTTCCAGCCAATTTTGTATCCTGGAGAGAAGCAGGATGTTTTAAGCTACACACAATGCAATCACTACTCACACTCATCTAAGATGTTTACACTGCAGCTGTGAGTCTGCATTTTCAGCAGAAGAAAGAGACTTCAGAAATCTGCAATGCATGTCCCGCAGCCCTTGAACATGGCCAGCATGGTAAGTATCTTTACAGCAGTTTTAAATTAAGAGGTCCTCTTTAAACAGCAAGAAGAAAAGAGAAGATTAAAACCAGCCACAGTATCGCCTATTCTCCTATGTTTCTCAGACACGCAGCAATTTCTCCTCGTCTACCAACTGCCTTTATCCCTCTCAATGAAGACGAGGCAAATAACATTTCTAACCTTTCATTAAAGGTATGAACAAAAGGCCCTGTTTTGAGGCATTATGTGACCTCAAATACCATCTGAGTCCAGGTACGTGTGGTATTTTTGGACCAGAGAAGCAGGAAAATACCCAGTTTTGCTGTCAAATGTAACATCAGTTTTCTCATTTGCTCTCACCGTGGATGTTGAGACTAGCTACAGATACAAGGGTAATGCTTTTTCAGTGAGCAAAGCTTTCTTTTGTGCAGCATGTGAGATAGGAATAGAGGACTACGACTAACAAGTTTCACTCCAATCTACAGTAATGAGATGATGTATAATCAAAATATATACAAACAATTATACATAACCGGTTTGAAACCTCTGGTTGTAAGGTAACCTTAAGTTTTACATGATTCCTAGTTCCTGGTATATTTTGCATGCGGGAGAATGATTGCTGTGTACACAACCCAAACTAGCACCTTGTTGTTATAGTCCCTTTTTCCACAGTTTTTTGGGGTAAAACTCTGTAGTTTGTAGTCTCAAAATGTCTTCAATGGACCTAACACTTTCTGTCCATGGTTTTCCAGGTGCAACGTGTGCCTTTTAGATAGCAGAGAGTTCTCTTTGGGGGGCATTTAAATGTCATGAAATGTCATGAGACTAAAAGTATAAATCAATGTCTGGTTTTGTTTTTTTTAAAGCTGGTCCTTGATTTTCACTGTTACAGCTTTTTATTTGTAATATAAAGCTGACCTGCTGAGAATGTGAGACTTAATATGGTATTACCTGTAAAACACTGGAAGATTCCTGAAGGGGAGGTAAGGCTGAACAACACAAGTGCATTGCTAGTAAAATTTGTTGCGCTTAAACTAAGATGTCAAGGAAATACGAACATCTCGAATGCAAGTTCACAGCATTTTTGGAATAATTTCCCACAATAATTTCATTCCACACAAATGAACCAGAAAGGAAACAGATCAAGAACAGACACACTTTGAAATAAGCAAAAGTTCTTTAATTCAATTTTCTCATGATAGAAACTTTAAAAAAAGATAATTATTTTGCAGGAAGTTATTAAAAATAATGCAAGATACTAAACTTAGAGCTATGAGGGACAGGATAACAACAGCTGTATCTAGACTTACTTTGCTGGTCTCAGAAGTATATTTTAGCTCTTGTTTTTCTGTGAATTAAGACACCGATGTTGTTATGCTGCTTATCAGGGAAGGCAGTAGGTTGTATAGTTATCTCCTGATTGGGGCAAAATCACTACCCTGAAACCACACAACCTACTACCTCATCCTGTTAGAGCATCAAGCACATCTTCTGAAGGAAACTAACATTTCACCATTCGCAAGTAACATTCCTTTAGCACTTTCTAGCCCACATATTTCTTAGCCTTAAAAAGACCACAATTACCTCCTGTCAGCCCTTCCTCACAGTTCTATCTGTAAGTCAGTCAGATTTGGTGGGGTGACTCCAGCAACATAAGAAATGCAGTGGCAAGCACTGTCTCCCCCAAATTAGCATTACATAGTAAAAAAGCAAGTAAAATCAGTATATGAAAACTGATTAAAGAAACCTCTTTACTTAGGGCTTAAGTATTTACCTGTTTCAGGGCAGAACATGAGCAACTGGAAGACATCCTCTTTGGTTTTTTGTCCAACTCATCACTTCACAGTTTCTCAGTCTATGCAAAGTAGATTTAAATAGCTGCTGAATCAAAAGTGGCTTTTTCCACTGAATATAAACACAAATGCCACAAAGTCATGGAGAAATGGGTCAGCCGTTTCCAAATGGCCACTCTCATGGCACTCCAAGAAAGCTGATCGTGAGCAAGCCCATTGCAGACTGGGTTGCACCTCTGTGCCCTGTCACTTACACCCCACCTTTTTTGAGAAAATGACAAAAAGGAAATTGCTTTTGAACCTGAATGAGAAATATAGGAATCTAAACACTGTAAGGCCATTTGTGTTCTTTCATAACCCTGCTACGAGAAACAAATCCAACATGTAGACAGAGTCAGAGACTGCTACGATTGAAAAAATGCTTGCTATGTCTTTTGAAGATGTATCCAGCGACGATATCACAGCCACTTCAGGAAAGACAGTAGATTGTATAGTTATCTGACAGGCAGGGCATAACCCTAAAACTATACAACCTACTACCTCACCCCAAAGGACAGTCAGACTGATCAGATGAAAACACAAGCTGTATTCCTAGGCGGGTGGATTGCTTGGTGACAACCTACAAGACAAAAAACTCTGGAGACAAATATTAACAGTCTTGAGTCTGAAACAGTCTGCTATATACCCATCGACATTTTGCTTAATGAGCTTGTTTCATGTTTGAAACATTTAATAGATTTGCAACTTGTGAAGTCATATCAGTGACAAGATACACGAGGGGAAAGAAGATACAGCATTCATTTTTAATAAATGCACTTTTGTACTTCCAGCTCTGATATGACTGCATCTTATCAAACCAGTTTTGTCACTTCAAAAAAGGCATCGCCACAACTTGAGAGAGTGGATGCTGATTTACAGGGATTGTTTAACATGCTTCTAGATACTCCTCTATTATGCTAATGGGGAAGAGATGAGTTTTTCTAACTAACTTTCCCAAATTTTGCATGGGTAAATCTGGAAGACTGAATCAAGAATTTATCAAGACTGTGAGGAAATGTTACGGCCTAATTAAACGACATGCTACTCCTCAACGGGCAGTAACCCAGCTCTGAATCAACAGCCAAACTAAACATACCCTACCCTACTACAGAGACTTTGGTTAATCTGACTAGCAGAATTGCCACTATCGTATAATCTACTTTAACCTCACACTTACACTAGAATTTGAGGGTGTTGTTATTTCCCACCACCTGGTTTGATGGACAACAACACTTCTCGTTCAGGGAAGATCTAAAGAAGTGGAAATAACTGCAATACCAGTCTATACTAGAATATAAATACTGCTTTAATAACTAAGGAAACTTTCAAAGCAAATGCCCCAACCCAATCAGCTTACTTACTTTTTGCTAACTGTAAACTGAAGAAAACAGTAAATAACACACGCATGAGCTGTACCCAGAGAACCTAAAGCGATGTTTGACTGTAAAGCAGATCTCACCCCCGAGGTGGTCGTTCACATTTCAGTGTAACTTCAGCTGCATTTAGCATAAGCGATACGGGGACCTAAAAAGAGAGGAGCAAGAGAAAACACATACATATCAATTTAATTTCACCGCATACTGAAGCAATTGTGGTGAGTGAGCGCACGTGCAAAAGCAGAGAACAGCATCTCTGTACATTTTCTCAAGGAGAACCATGCATCGCACCAGCTTTCTCATTCAGCTGTTGCTATCACAATTATTCCACAGCTCAGGGAGATCCTGCACTTGAAAGAGACAGGCAAGAGACAAGGTACAGTGAAAAAAGAAAAGCTATTTTTTGAGATATACTTAAATGCTAAGAGCACTGCAGAGACAAGCAGAGAGAGGTATCAGCTACTTTACCTTCAAGGAACAAACACACTTTTAAACGAAGCAGAGAAGGAAGGAGAATGCACATGTCTGACCACATTAGATATCAATGTGTTATAGTCTACAAAAGGCAATGTTACACCATCAACTTTAAAGATCATTTCACTGTAGTGGACTGAGACCATGTGCAGAAAGAGGTCACTGGTTGCTGTGAGCTGTACATGGTGCGTATTTGTGGCACAGAACAGGAATGGTGCAACTCTGTCCATTCTGAGACCACTGGAAACACTGTACAGCCCCAGATTTCACATCTTGTAACACCAATGCCCTTGTAGGCCAAAAAAGACATACATTAAAATATTCTCTGTATGCTATACATAAAGAGCAGCACGAGAGATTTCAACATCTCACTAATGTAAATGGTAAAAACTGGTAGCAGAAGCTGCTCTCTAACCACTATCAAAGAAACCCATTTGGAAAGCTCTGCAGCAGAAAGCATGATAGTTTTCTCTACGTACTTAAGTGTTTTAAAAGTTCTGCGTGCCAGCTTTTTGGCAAGGTCAATTACTCTCTGAATAATCCGCTGAAAAACCCCTCTACCCTGCACCTCTGTTTTTTAGAAAAAATATTTAAAAATAAACATCTTTTTTATGCGTGCAGTCAGAGATCTTGGTATTTTTCCTAAGGGCCTAGAATTTGTATTGGAGTTTTGGCTAAAATTCTGTGCAGAAGTCAGTGAATTTTAGCATTGCTGGGTGGGTAACTGCATACTGTACAGTCATGTCACAGAAAGTGCTTTCAGTGTGAAATAAACCGTGTCCTTACATAAATATAACAGCGTTACGTAACATAATTGGAGGAAAGCTGTGTATTGTGTGATTTACTTCAAAGTGAGACTTTTGTATAAGCATTTGCTTTATACTGGAAGAATAAAAACAACGTAACTTTTCAGTGTAGCAGCTCTTTATGCTTGATGGTCCGGTGAAAACAGTTCCGAGGATCGAGCTACCATTAAAAGGATGTGTCCACAGCATTGAAAAGCCCAAAATACCCCACAGGCCCAAACACCTCCACCCACTGGAAATTTTGGATGCAGATCCTACTCTTACAGCTGATTCCAGTGACTCCAAGAGATAGAAGTGAGACTATAGATTCAAAGAATGGCAACATTTTGGAAAGCCTGAGTATGTTCTAGGGATTTACACTGCCTGCCTATCTTTAATATACCTTGACTTCACTTTCACTTTTAGGTGCAATGCTAGGTGGGAGACTGGAAAACGTTCACCCTTGTTGAAAAAATGGTGAGCTTTTATTCAGCATTTCAAAAAGATTCTCTTATTTTCTATGATGATAACAATGTTAAAGATCCTTTTCTCTATGTGCAGCTCTGGTATAATACCACCTTAATATATATTTTCCCAGAAAAATAGGAGTGGTTTGTTAATTCACAAAGATATTGAGATAATTATTTGTAAAGTACCATAAACTTTGTGTAATACTATTTTCTGTAAGATCTGTTACTATGGGTATTAGTAGTACTCATTAGCAGACAAAAACGGAAAAGAATGTGCTTTATCCAACACCTAAAATTAATTAGTCTTCTGCTCTCACAAGCTGCTCATAAACTTATTTTAATTGACTAGATCACCAAACAAGGATGAACTTTAAAATACTTAATGAAAGAAAAATGCATGCTCATTTTCTTTCTATGAAGAAGACATGCATACAAAATAACTATCTGGCAAGACTTACGTTTCTAGTTTAACAACTGTTTAATACTAGGAAAAATATGACATTTCCATATTCCAACTCTCACAGCTCACTGAAAAATGTCTTGGAACTGATGTTAATAAATACCTCAGCAGTCACTTTTAAAAAGGCACAGGGCCAAGTCCGCTATTCCTATGATGTAATAGGAAAGAGGACAATTCTAAAGTAGGGTTGTTATATAATTAAAAGCCTTAACTAATTAACAGACTCTGGGAAAACTTAGACCAAGTGTTTGCGGTTTCAGAGCACCTTCCACCCAAAAACTCAGAATGATTTACAAAAGTGAAATCTCACTGGGCTGCTGGGAGGAAGGTAATGCCCTGGGTGCAGGCCTGAGGTGGTGCACCATCACTGCTCTGGGGCAAAGAGATGGCTCGGAGCCCAGTGACAAGGTAAAGGATATTTCCCAGGAAGGTTGAGGGTGTGGATGCAGACGAGACCACCAGCTTCCAACATGTCTCCATACAGCGGCAGTCTTCTGGCTTCCAAAGGGGTGTACAGTCACCGCTCTGCTCCTACAGACTATTTATTCACTATAAAAAAAAGTCGCAAACATTTGCTGGCAAGAGCAGCTGCGGGCTAAATGGCTGAGGTTCTGCTACAGCGGATGCTGAGGCCAAGGGAAGCTTTCCCACTGAATTCAGCAGGCCCTGGGGAGGAATTTGAGCTGCTACATCATCCTTCCAGGACAGGGTTGTGACAGAGCAGTGCCACGGCAGGTAACTTTTCTGGAGATTTTCGCCAGGAATTATTTGGTGGAGGGAATGATTCATTTTCTTGTGACCTACGTATGACAAACTTGGCACACAGTATTTTCAAATATGTATTTAAATAAACACAACGAAAATGACACACTGCCTTCATACAGCTTGCATCCTTCAAGAAGTAAAAAGTACTCTACAAACACAGATTCTGTGACTCCTGTGAAGTACCATGTACACTGTGATCTGACCCACTACTGAAATACAGCTGCTTCTAAAACAGCAAATGATTGCTCTTTCCCCACTTATGAAACTTTACTGTAATTTAATAATACAAGACATATTCTGCAAGAACTTCAGACAGGCATAATGAGACATTCTCACAGGACCAAGCCTCCACAGCCTTCTTCTACATCCAGTGGACAGGCACAGGTTTTTCTAATATTTGATTCCACTAGGCTCCTGCTCTAGACAGTTCCCTGTACAAGTGTCTGTCTTGCTCAGCTGGCTACAGAACACTAGCCTGCGTACACAAACTTTGTGGTATCTTTAACTAGGCATTAGTAGAGCCAGACTGTAACTAGGAGATCAAATTTATCATTCTCTACCTTTGTGATAATATCCAACTGGGCGGTCAACTTCGGTTGTGATGTTTGCTCATCAATGAGGTTTCTTGGTGCCACAACGCTCAGCTGCACTGTTCTGGTTTCTACAAACCCTATTCAGAGTTTTGTGTGGAAACATTTTCCTCAAAGTCATCAGGAGACTTCTTTTAAGAAAAGGAGCAATTATCGCTATTGAATCCAACAGTATGCCTTCACTTGGCCTCAGTGGCCTCACCTTTCACTTGAAGAAATTCCTGATGATCCTGATGATGAGCACAAATTATGGGGCACAGAAGTTAAAGTCAACACTTCTGGACCCTTAGACATCAGAAAAGAATTTAGGAGCCAACAACTACTTGCATTATGCAGTAATTCTATTAAAATCAGTTACATAATTTTTTTAAATTATGTAAACCTTTGTCTACTTTTTTTATTACATCACAGGTACTGTAACATGTTTCTACTTAAGAAATAGTTTTAAATGTTCACTGAAACTATTGTCTTTATCTAACTGTTTGCAAATATTTGGGAAAAAGGAGCAGCTGTGAAATGAGTCAGAACTCTGTGGCTGAATGTCTCTGAGCTCTGCAATAGTTTATGTATGTTCTTAAGATCTGGAACATTTTATGTATGAGGGAAAAAAAAAGGCAACAGAACATAAAACCACGCAAATCCATTAGCTTAAGTAATTCCATCTCACATACTGTAGCCTGACTACCAGCCCAGACCTGCACAGGAGCTTCCTTATTCTCATGTGGATCCATGCAAAAGTCAAGGAAATTCCATCATAGAAATGACCGCTCACGTAGGACGTTTCACAAAAGGTTTGCAATGGTATCAAATAAATGGGACATGCTGTTTTCCATCAAAACAGCACCTCATTTTTTTTGGATGTGAGATTCTGTCTTCTGCTTATGCAAACTGACAAAATTTTTATTTTTCTCTTGCACTTGTTTCTGAGTTTTGCTTAGGTAATACTCAGAATGCTAAAAAGCCATAAAAGCCAGTATTCGAGAGAATGAGGAAAACACTCAGAATCTCTCAAAGCTTACACAACAGAAATTAAACCAGGGCTAATCACTGGCTGCTCTGTATGTTGCGTTTGCATTCTTAAGCAAATAAATATTTAAGGAGATACTTTTTTTTTTTTTCCTTAAACAAACGCCAAAAGGAACGCAGAACTGTTCGGTATATTGCGAACTATTTGTTTTGCAGGACTTAAAATATTTATCTTCCGTGTTTTCCTAGCATAATCTTTCCGTCTACTTACTTCCCAGGCGGGTTTGTTGTGTTCGCCCCGATGGGCTTCCTGCCCAGGTCTAAGATGGCTGCCAGGCGCAACACGGAAGGCTGCGAGAGCAGCAGCTGCAGGGACTCACACTGGGCTGTGTTTCTGAGCTCTACCATGGCAGAAATGAGGATTATCAGACACTACTGCCCAGGAATCGGGGTGAGGCCAGTGTCCAGGGGAGACGAGACCTGTGTGGAAACAGAAAATGCACCGGGGGCAAGTGAGGTACATCTTATGAAAAACAGATGTTACAGCTACTCTTGATATCTTACCATGCGTAAAAGCAAAAACGCAAAAGCTGGATTATCTGGGAGATGAGCGTCTGCAGTAAGAAGAGATGAAGCTGTGACAAATTTGGGATTGTTTCTTGTTAGGAAAAGAGCTAAGAAAACGTGTCAGTTTTATCTCCTCTTGTCAGAGACAGCAAGAATAGAAGGGGCTTATAACACCTTTCTTACAGTAAGCACTTCCTAAACATTCATAATTTATCCCCACACTCTAATGCAGATTGTATTCATGCAGATGACACAAAAATTAAATATTAATGACAGCCCCTCCCCACCAAATATCCACTAATCTTAGGATGTTGATATTCACTTATTTTTGGAAGAGCTGAACTCACACAACTCAGATGGCATGACACAGGTTTGCTTAACATCTCTGAACACAAGATCGGACACTTAAATTGAGTACCCTTATCTTTGATTTGATATGTGATGGCCCATCTCTTCAAAATCATGCCTTTTCCACTTCTCCTCGAGCCCCGTGAAAATAAAAAATGCAACTGGGCACAATCAGTGATGCAGAGAACAGTCAGGATCATGGTCTTCCAATCTCTCTAGCGAAATAGTCAGCCATCCCACAAGCAACTATTTGAGTTAGTTTTTAAGCATTTTTTGATGGGAAAAAACCCTACTACACAGAGAATCTTAAATAAACCGCCCAGCTTTTAAGTCAACTAGATTCGGCTTTTTTAATATGCACAATTCATACAGGATCACATCTAACCTATGTGATAGTACTGATAGAAAGTGTTATTTATTCCAGTTCCTTATGTAAGCTAGGAAAACATCCTCAACCAGAGTCACAAGACTGTGAAAACAGTCTTAATCTGACATCTTCTTAAAAACCACCATCCCCAATCTCAATCCACACATTCCTTTTTGGGAAAACTGAATTTTCACTCTGAAAAGGATTTAAATCCTTGGAAACTGTTTTCCTTTTTAAAAGACACACAATAAACCAGTATCTGCAAGTCCTAACTTAATTAGGCACCAAGAGGGAATGACAATCAGGATATGTTCTTAGCCTCAACAAGAGACTAAAATTCATTTTGCAGAAATGCAGCTGCACTAATAATTCTAGATGGTAAAAAATGTCTTCTGTCCTTTGACCCATAAGGCTTTAGTTTTAAATTTTAGCCCCTAGTGAGACCAAGCAGCTGACAAGCAGGAGTGAGGAAATTAGCAGTCTGGGACCCAGGATTAGACCAAGGGTCTAAATAACTCAGTGTTACATGGATTTAGCCTAAAATTCTGTACTTACATCAATGCACACTTACATTTGCCACCACCACAAACAGGATAAAGTTACACAAATGCTAATGAAGAATAAGCTTTGTATTACAGCAGACAAGTAAAATCCATCCTTTACAAACTGTTCCATTTGTCATGATCACTTCAGACCCGTAGCATTTGAAATCGTGGCTAGCATTATACGAAAAACTGGCATAAAATCACCAATCTACGTAGGATGTTTGTTTTAAAATATTGTTAAAAGCTTAAAATTCATTTCCATTTCAGAACGATGTTCTGAAGTCTGGACTGCATTTTGGCTCCAGCCACTGGGCTTGTTCAGCCTGACAGTTAAGAAGCAGAAGCCTGGAAGTTCACAGACATTAACGCGGGGAAAATACTTGTACAGGCCTTGTAAACCTAAACTGCAGTGGCCTCTCTATTTCTGGTTACTTTTTTTTGGGGGGGTGGTGGGAGGGGGGGTGGGGGNGGGGGAGGGAGGGTGGGGGGGTGGTAAAGAGGGGAGGCTATAGGTGAGACCGTACCTCCAGTACTGCGGTCAGTTTTGGGCACCTCACCACAGGAGAGACATTGAGGTGCTGGAGCGTGTCCAGAGAAGGGCAACGAAGCTGGTGAAGGGTCTAGAGAACAGGTCTTACGAGGAGCGGCTGAGGGAACTGGGGCTGTTTAGCCCAGAGAAAAGGAGGCTGAGGGGAGACCTTATCGCTCTCTACAAGTACCTGAAAGGAGGCTGTAGCCAGGTGGGGGTCGGTCTCTTCTCCCAAGTAACAAGCGATAGGATAAGAGGAAACAGCCTCAAGTTAGACCAGCGGGGAGGTTTAGGGTGGATATTAGGAAGAATCTCTTCATGGAAATGGTTATCAAGCATTGGAACAGGCTGCCCAGGGAAGTGGTTGAGTTGCCATCCCTGGAGGTACTTAGAAGACATGTAGATGTGGCACTTGGGGTCAAGGCTCAGTGGTGGAGTTGGCAGTGTTATGTTAACAGTTGGACTTGATGATCTCAAAGGTCTCTTCTAACCAAAACAATTCCATGATTCTACAGACCTGACCCAAAAAGCCCATTTGCAAAAGCAAGCCTTTCCATGGACTCTGTTGGACATTTTCGTGTCCCTGTTAGGACACGGCTTTGTGAGGCCACGGCACACCTGCGGGCAGTGAGAGACCCCCACCAGCCAAGGGACAGCCGGGGCGCCATGCCTGTCTCTAGGGGTGCAATGCCTCCCCGGCCCACGTTCAGCCCTGTGTCCCCTTCCTCTGCCACCTTCCTGGAGCCTGAGCCGGGCCCTGCCTCTTGCACGCCTCTGAATCCCCGGGAACTCCCCGAATCTGCCGCTAACAACTCCGCTAATTATTGAGTTCCCTCTTTCCTTTCGGTTATGGCGTTTCTTTGGTTACCGGCAGAGCATCTCTGTGCATAGTAACGGCTTTTTTACCACCCTTTGATACTGTCTCAAGTTGTGTTATGATTAAAAAAATACACACATGTGCTTTTGTCATGATTACTTTGCCTCTGCTCTGATCAGTTGTTTTCCATTCGCTGCGGACACAACAAAGACACCGAAAAGAAGGCTTGCGCATACGTTCACCACGCGAGCTAATGAGATTACCAGCCTCATTAGCCATCCAACGTGAAGCCCGGCCCAAGACCCGCACCAGGTTTACATGACACAAGTCTTAAAAAAGTGAGGGAGCTGGGGGGGAAACCACTGAAAAATGCCATTTTCACTGCGAGGGCCCGATCTGACCATTCATGCCAAGGAGGTGAAGGCTTCTGGGGTACCAGGAGTGACCA
The DNA here is from genome assembly GCA_013398295.1 of Chionis minor. Taxonomy (NCBI): domain Eukaryota; kingdom Metazoa; phylum Chordata; class Aves; order Charadriiformes; family Chionidae; genus Chionis; species Chionis minor. The sequence goes on along the minus strand of VZSF01002716.1, from coordinate 68,139 downwards.
GGGTGGTGACACCGATACGGCGCTCGCTGGCACAGGGAGCGCTCTTCCCAAGGAGCTTGGGTGGCCAGGCGCACCATACTCCCTGCTCCCGCTCCCTCTCCACAACCTCTGGTTTCCTCAGCTGACCGGGGCTCTCCATAGATTTACCCCAGACGAAAGCTTTCGCTGGTTAAACGTTCATTAGTAGACTGGAAGCAGGGCTTCAGGTGGAGGAGAGCGAGCAGACCTGCGCCGGAGCTGGGCGGTGTACTAGACTCTTTGTGTCCATTATTCATGACGCTGTTGCTACAGGCCCTAATTTTACATAAATGAAAGTCACAAGAGAACTGTTAGGATGAGCAACTAGGAAGAGCACAGGAAAAGAGCACCTTGTCCGTCGGTGTTAAAGACACAGTTTAGTACTACGTTTTCTGATTTTGAAGCCTCTTGGGAGTGGAAATATGCAACACGTTTTCTCTGAAGAGTGACAACCTGAAACCTAAAATCTTGAAGACGGTCTTTAAAATCATTTTCTTCACGTCCTCTGCACAAATCCATTCCAGTTTCCCACATGTAAAAAATACATAACCTCTTATCTCCAGATTCACGTGCCTTACAGTTCCTTTTAGCTCCTACTTAAAAACTACTAAAATCTTATCTTAGTTATCACGTAAGCTATTGTTCTGTGCCTGCTCTGGGATACCGTTAAGACTTCCAGAATTTAAAATCTGTCGGGCAAGGAGCATATTATACCGTCTCTGAAGACAGAAACATGCACACTAACAGTATCAACCCAGCAATACAGAAAACAGACTTGGCGCAACTGAAATAATTAATTCCCCTCCCATATCAACATAAAAATCAAAGTCATATAAGAACTGCTTTTCTATCCCACAGCATTTATAGCAAACATACTGGACAGCATGTAAAACATTTTCCTGTAGGAGAAATGACTTTGAAATAGGCTTCAGGCACAGAATCCATGACATGTAAATTAAGATATACTTCACAAGATATATCTTAGTTGCGAAAGTAGGTCATGCATTTAAGGCATTTCTAGACTCTCTTTCTTGATGTAAATATTCTGAAAACATTCTTGTGTGTATAGAATAGTATTTTAATTATTTATCAGATTTCATTCTCTAGGAACAGCAAAGGAACGGGTATTTCTAAGAGTCCTCATACAGTAATAAGTACTTTTTTGTAACCTTTTATAACTTCATGTAGTGTATACTCAATTCCTAAGGGAACTGCATGCTTGAAGGACACCACAGAAAAGTTGACACAGTAGAAAAAGTCGATGTGGGAAGATCACACACTGCACATGTAGGGATCCTAACTAAACAATATAACAAAATTTTCAGACTTTTACTACCTTGCATTATTGCAGGACTCTTGGAATTCCCTCAAGGCTGGTGTTGGGTATTTGTTCACCTGGCTATGAGCAAGTTATGCCACCAACAAAGTTAAAGAGAAAAAAAAAGAGAGAGCGCAAAAGAAAGCAAGCAAGAGAGTCTATGTGTTTGTGATGTGAATTGAGTTTCCAGGTCAGAATGTCTATCAAGAAGAAAAAAAACCAAGCAAATTCAAATCGGCACTACTATCAACTTATCCACTAGGTGTCACAAAATAATCATACAACCAGATGAAAAGCAATTATACGTAAAATGCGTCAGTGTACTATATCAATGAAGTGCTGCTTTGAAATGAAATCTGTTATAAGAGCAGATGCAGGAAAATGTCATGAATCTCATGAATATACATACTGTCAGGAGTGTATGGGAACCTGAGCCATGACACACAAAAGCTGTTGCTAACCACGGTGTATGTCACGTAATGGATTCACATACAAGCATATGAATGTTCCATCAAAAAAAGTCTTCCTAAATCATAAAAGCAGTATTATCAGTTCTTAGAATCACAAGTCTTACGTTTCTTGCTTTTTAATGCTTCAGCTACTGGACTAATGTATTATGTCAGATTCTCTACAAATATGTAAAAATCCCTGGTGACTACAGGGAAAATGCTGCAAAGAAAACAAGTTCTGAAGGCTAAAATTTATGAGGAGAAGAAATAAAAATGTATTGTTAATATTACTATAAAATCACAACAAATGCCAAACATTGCAATTGATAATGACAGGCTGATATGCACTCCTTAGATCCAGACTGTTCTTATCAAAGGGTGTATTATGAACATTAGGACAGAAAATTACCAAATCATTCTGTAGCCATTATTCATGAGAAATTAACCTTGACGTTGGAGGTATTTTTGTTCTTAAAATATTCCTGGAGTATTCTAAATTCATAATTACATGTACACCTGCACGCATCCCAAACACTGACTGCACTAAAGGATCAAGGCTGGGCTGCTGAAACAGGCAATTTCACTTCCAGAATGGTTCTTTAATAACAGTAACTTTTCCTCTGAGTTGCATAAAATTTTTACGGGCCAAGTAGACTCCAGTGTGAATTTATCATTATCTGTACTTAGACATAATCCACACAACTGAAAATATTGTAATCAATAGTATATGCAACTTTATAAAGTAGAATACGCCAGTAAGATAAAAGGAGGAAACATACCCTGGACATTTTTTATCATATAAACGTAACAGTAACAAGGCTACATACAATCTGCTGACAAGTGCCATTTCATAAAGCCAGCCTGAACAATGATAAAAAACTCTTCCCCCTTTTCAGAAATGCAGTGAAGGAACATTTGCCCTAATAACTGCACTATATGTCTATATTGCATTTTCTATGTTTTACTGTGGTTGTAAAGAGCACGCATTTTCAGGGTGTAATTAAGCTCACATGATAAGGTTTCGACTTTTTACATAGTCTTTCTTTGTAAGACGTGCTTTCTAAATGTCAGAGCTGGCCAACAATTTTCAAAGCTTTGAAATACCTTCTAACTTGGGAATCATAGGAAGGAAGCTTTTCTTCCCTTCAGTTTCCCTTCCTTTTTTAAGCAATTCAATTAAATACTTGCATTTACAGGGACACAGGTACAAAACTGAGAGAAACACTGTTGTTTTGCCTCCAATACCAGCACAACTTCATCTGTATATGCTAAAGGAATCTGGTGGTTGTGAAATATACTTTCAGAAAAACTGAAAACTGTTCTCTGAAGTTCTCCCCACATTAAAACCATTATCTGACTTTAAAGAATCCTCCTATGATCTCCATTTAAGCTGACAGAATTCAGAGCCTTGTGAAGTCAATGAATGAAGCTGTGATTTCACTTTAGGTAGAATCGTACAGAAGAAATGCAGAGGTAACTATTCATTACATAAAACCCCTGACTTTTGCTGCCAGAAGGTGAATTGATCCAATGTACAATATTATTAATTCCACTCTAATTTTCAACAAGTTGTTCCCTTTTGATCTTCCAGTGGTCCAAGTCTGCAATATCGTTCTTGTTTCAGTCTTTGTTATGATAGAACCAAAGAACCACAAAATAATTCAGGCTGGAAGGGACCTCTGGAAGCATCTAGTCCAACCTCCTGCTCAAAGCAGGTCTAATTAGATCAGGTTGCTCAGGCACGTATACAGTTGGATCTTGGACATCTCCGAGGCGCCCAGAACCTCTCTGGGCACCTGTCCCAGTGCTTGATCACTCTCTATTAAAAGGTTTTCCTCGTATCTGACTGGAATTTCTCATGTTCCAACTTGTGGCCGTTGGCCCTTGTTCTATTGCTGTGAACCTCTGAGAAGGGGCAGGCTCCATCTTCTCCTTACCCTGCGATCAGGTAGCTGCAGACAGCAACAAGTTCTCCCCTTTGTCTTTCTTTATCCAGCCTGGACAGACTCAGGTCTCAGCTTCTCCTTGCTTACCATGTACTCCATCCAGCCCTGGCTAGATTGGTGGCCCCCACTGGGGTCATGCAAATATGGTGCTATCTTTCTTGTACTAGGGGGCCCCAAACTGGAGACAATACTCTACAAGCAGGCTTGTAAGTGCTATATAAAGAGGGGAGGATCACTCTCTCTCGAGCTGCTGGATACAGTTTTGCTAATGCAGCCCCGAATTGCAGTTGTCACTTTGCCAGAAGGGCACATGGCTGGCTGACCTCAACCTGTGCACCAGGACCCCCAGATCCTGTTCTACAGAGCCGCTTCCTACACAGCTGGCCCCTGGCCTGCTTCATTATCATCTCACTGATGCCAGCATATATTCCATTTCTCAAATTATCAATATGACAAACTTTTTTTTTTTTTTTTACTGATTCAAAAGCTTATCTATCCTAGGTCTCACTTTGTCCTGAAGTAGCACGAGTAAAACAGCTTAGGAATGTGAATGTCCAGCAAATGTGCTTCCCATTAGCTCTCTTAATGCCATAAATCTAAAATCCTTCACACTACTGCTAGAGAAGTGCTTCCAACTCAAGTCTTAAAGAAGCTTTAGACAAGACAGTAAGTCTCGGCAGGAGCATACAAGACCCTGACTTTTGCATAGGGCAGGCTTATAAATGCACGTGGTTCAGAGGTCCTGCCCTTGTGCATCAGCATTTCACTTACAATGGAATAATTTTAAATTACATTAAGAACTATAATCATATTCTACTATCATTTACTTTTTCATATCCTCTGCCACTAGAAATAAGCTTGAAGAAAAACATCCTGCCCCAAGTGCACTATTCTGGGAAAGTTTAGATTTAGATGAGAATATTTATGCTCCTAACTACATGATTTTTTAAAAATCTTAATTCAATATGAATAACTAGTTCAACTTGGTTTCTGCTCATTAATGAGCAGTTGGAAGGAACTGGTTAATCATTGTCTGCCATCTGCTCTGGAGACTCAACACTGTACAGAACCTTTTCTGCAGCCAATGTAAAACCACAATGCACGAAGAGCACTAAAGGAAAATCCTGTTTTCAGCTACCTTTTTTTTTTTCAGTGCACACTAAAATGGTAAATATTTTGTGGTTAACCCCCTCTCACGCTTTGACAGCACTTTCCTCTGGACAGTGGTCTCTGTGGTACATACCACATCATTTAGCAGTCCCTATAAAGGTACAGCAATAGTGCTGTGGAGAAGCATTAGTGGTCTGCTCAATAACAACTTAGTCATGGAGAGCCAACCCATCAAACCACAAGGTCACCTTTCAGAAGGAGGTCAGAAGGCTGCAGGCCGCATACAAGATGCCATCTGTGGACATCGCTGTAATTACATTGTTAGAACACAAACCTAGAGAAATATTACAACATGATTCATTTCTGCTCCCCCCTTCCCATCTTTCTTCACATATGAACAGTAAACTGCTCCTGTGGACTCCCCGTTGGATTTCATGGCCAAAAATTAAAGCAGCGCCTTTCAGATATTTGCCGTTCTCTCAGGAAGGCTCTGAATTATTTAAACCTGTCCAAGCTGTTTTATTAAAACCAACTCTAATTTCTTCTAAACATACAGGCCAGGACTTAAAATGATGTACTGAGTCACAAAAACCATTTGCTTCCTCACAGAAAAAGTGAAAATGAAAGAATAAAATTGGTTGACTATCCATGCTACTTTCTGGCTCATCTTCCCCATCTGGTGGGTCTGACAAGAGCTGTGTCATTACTGGAGAGGGAAGAAAGCTTCCATTTTTAGATTAGTTTCGGAATCCAGAATCTTCCTCAAAAAATGCATTTGCTTCAAAATGAGGAAAAATATATGTGAATGATGCAAAAACATTCCACTTAAACACAGAAAGATTGCTGGGAAAAGGCACTTCATAAGCTGAGGTTTTATTAAAATATACATTGCTAACAAGTGGCAAAAATATCAGAAGAACTGCTGAGCATGAGAAAATCAATACTGTTAGGCTCACTCTCCTATGCAAGATCTAGCACTGGGGGCCATAATTCAGGTTATTAAAGTCTTTTTTCAAGATTGATTAAAGTTCATTTTAGTAACATCAGCAGGGAACCCTGGCTCCAATGATCTTAATATTGAGAGTGCTAAAGACTAGTCTTTCAGCAGAAAATAAAAGCGTGTTTCTCCAGGCCATCTTGCAAACACAGAACTCACAGTGTATTCAATCATTAGAAAAGCCTGTCAGTGAAAAATATTTTTGCTTTAAAAAACCTCATAAAAGGAACACTGGGAAATGTTCCCTCTGATGACTTCTTGCTCAAGCCATAAACTTTAATCATCCTCCTTTTCTTTGCAGATCTCCTGAGATATATAACAACTGGGGAGACCTGCTCCTGCAGATTTCCGAGACCTGCCAGTGGTTTGTAATTTGAGATAACTGGTACCAACAGAAGCCTTAAAAGGAGATCATCCAATAAACCTTTGGAGACTTTTGGGTTGAGGACCCAGTATTGTCTAACGTGCACTACAGGACTTTCTGAGAGCACTGTCGTGAGTCCCCCTCTATTAAGCTTGTAGCAAGAGAAAAGAAAGATTTAATGGGAACAGCTCACAGAAGAGCTTCATTGTCTTCCAAAAACTCTGCAAAAGAAGTCTTCGTAACAGAGAGGAGGTAAGGTGGGAGGGGGGAAGGTCCTTTGGGGATGCAGAAATTTGAGAGAGCTGGATTAATTTCACAAGTATACCACGTATTTCCTTCGTGATCTCAGGCAAATATTTGGGTCAGGTTTTCAGAAAAGTAAGTTCAGTTCTTCTGGCTTTTTTAGATGCGAAAGTAACAAGTCAGGCTTTCAAAGGCAAACTGCAACCTGGCTGTCGGTCTCACTGAAAATGTTACAAGATGAACGGAGCCCTGCTGAATACTTTTAAATAGCTGGCCTTAACTGTTGAGGCTATACATCTTAAAGTATTCACGTCTGTGCTTCACTTCCACACCTGTAAAATATTATGTTCCTATTTCTATGAGCTGAGGAGAACAAATTTGTAATGTCCATGAACCAGCTTTGATAAACAGTGTTAAGATCACGTAAGTAGGTAGACTGATACAGGTAATCTGTTTCCTGGGGATCCATCTCCTACTTCTGGCTTTGGCAAGAAGTGAACTGCGATTCTAAAACCCCCAAACTCATGATCGTGAGGTGCCATAGATGCCAGGGTAGGTTGCTCTAAACTCTTCATGCCAGTCCTGGAAATGAGGAGGGCACTTTTCACTCCTTTTTTAAAATGAGACAAGCGCCCCCTCTAACATGTGTCTGTGTTGAGTTCCACTGTTTGCTCTGCAGGTTACTACTATGCAGTATCTCATTACAAAGCAGAGATGTTTACATCAGGATCTAACTTCCCTTCCTAAACTCTGCAATGTTCTTTGATAGCAATAGGATACTTAACCAAACAATTCAGATCCTGGTTCTGAGAGATTAAGACTATGTCAATACGGACATCTTAATCTATCTTCAAACTCCTAAAGGTGACTTAAAATACCCTGCATCTACCATAAAGGTCTCTACCTTGCTTAAAATTTAACTAAAATATTTGGACTTGGATGTGTTAGGATTAATGGATCCAATCTCAAGACCAGACTCCTAGCATTCCAGATCACCCTTGTAGCATTCCCTCGGAAGGAACACAGTGTTTCTTGAACTTATTTCTCCAGAGCAATTTGGAAACACTGTAATTCACTGCTCATTAGGGTGAGACTGGCACAGGTAATGACCTGAAATATCTGCAAAAGATCTCCTTCATCCCTCAGCTGGGTCCAAGAGAAGCTGCAAGTCAAAGGCCTTGCCAGCAGGAATTTCACACCAATTGACTTTACATTCTGCAGTCATTTTTTCTAAGAAATTTCTACATTTGAGAAGTTTGATTTAAAAGACCCATCTGGAAGATATATCTTAAGTTTTCTGCAGAGATGTAAGAGTAGAGGGAAAGCAGATTATTAATGCCAGAGTATCACCCTTAAGCTAGGCAAGAATCAGGCACAATAAAACATAACGTGTGGGCAAGTACTTTCAGTCTTTATCTACGCCTAGACACAGGTATATAGGGCTGCACTCTTGTAGACACAACCCAAGACAGACATAAGAAGTCTAGACTCTGATTTTTTCCTCTGGATATATCCACATGAACTTCTGTGGTTGAGGATCATGTATTTTTTATATGCATTTTCCATAAAAATCAACAGCCTTTCTCTAGCATTCAGTTCATTCAGTTCACACTCCCCACACCACCACATCAACATTTTATTTGAAGTATCACTGATAGCATCCCATCAAAATTTAATAGCCACTTTCTATAATTGAAGCATACTAACTCTTGGTTTCACCTATGCTAAGGTTTATCCTTCTCCTTCTTTTAAAATTCTAATGATATTAAAAATAAAATACCTTTCTACAGCATGACTCAGAAATGCATCATATTCCTTTCTTCAACTCATGGTAAAGGAAATACATACAAGCAAAGGCAAAAGAATTCTCTATGCCAGTCTATAGCTTTATACTGAATCTTGGGTGTCAAACGAACAGGACTTTTAAAGAAAATGTCAACAACTCTAACAGTTACATAAGATATAGTTAGAAAAATATTTTGCAAGGAAAAATGACAGTTTCTGTCACTTGAGAAGATGATTTATACTTCTGTTTTAGCATGCAAGCAGCCAACATGTGACCTGACATTTACTGAAGTAAATCAAAGAGACGTTCAGCAAGATTACAAAAGGGAAAAGTATTAATCGTCCTATACCAGCAGTTCCTCTCTGTACGACAGAAGGACTTCCATAGTCTTCCTCTCAATATTATGCAAAAAAATAGAAAGAGAGGTCACAATAAGAGATCTCCCTTTTGGCATTTTGCGCTAACTTGCTCAATTTACGAAGGCCATCTGGTGCTGTTTATGCTGGCCTTTTTGCATTGTGTCTCACGTTGTTCTTTATGGACAGCATGATTCACAGTTCACATTAACTGTGTGTTTTAAGTTACTCCGCAAGCAAATTTGATGGTTAAAACTGCGCATAAAGAATGTAAAGCTGCCGATGTACACACTCCACACATGACAGAACATAGTGAAAAGGGTACCAAATGCAGGGATGTCCAAATAGGAAAGAAAGATGGCAGGTCAGGTGAGCTGGCTTTCATTGCTAGCTTTATTATATACTTCCTGTATGACTTGAAACGATTACATGAGCCCTTTGGGGCTCAGTTTTATCACTTGTTAAATGGAGATCATAATTCCCTATCTCACAACGATACTATGAGGTTTACTCATTAATGGGTTCAATTCAGTGCTGGGCAGATGGTCAATACAAATTTTATGCATCGCTGAAGTAACATTTAACCTCAGAACTCAAGTGGCATATAGCCTTGTGCCAGTCTCTGAGCAGTCACTGTGTAAATATCATACATTCCCATTACTGAAAATATTTGAGATGCGAGTTGTTAGTAGTGCTGATTTTGCATTCCTCAAGTTACAAATCTACAGGACGGCAAATGTAAAAGAACATATCCTTTAAACGCAGTGCAAAACAGGTACTAGCACATCTCCTTGCAATGGTCACAAATGATAAAGAAAAGAGAAAATGATAAAGAAAAGAGAAAAACAACTGCATTGAATGTGCAGTGACTTAAATGAATTAATGAAACTATTATTTTAAAGTCTCAAGAATGACCACTAATAGTGTCTGGAGGGATTTCAGTTTGGTTTTGGGAAAAGGGTTGTTTTTACTGGTCTCTGCCAAAAAACCAGCTCACAAGTGTGACCACCATTTACCTGTAGAAATACAGCTACAATTCAGCACAGTCATGAGTTAAAAGGTGTATCTTAAAGATATTTATAAAGATATAAATACTTACTTTGCTTACTCTGGCAATCAAATGGAAGAAAAAAGTTCGTTTCAAAACATCTTTTTCAAGGTTTCTGAGGACTATTTTTAAACTTTATTGCTAGAACTAATCTACCGTGAAGACCTAAGCACCAGCAAAAAATGAATCTCCAGTGTGATTGCTATGCATACCTTGTCATTTCCTCTGCATAGATGACCAATCTTCACTTCTTCCATCTTCTAACTTGGTTCCCCAGTAAGTCATTCTTTCTGTTTTGAAAAAGAAAGAAGAAAAAATAATAAAATTTATATGTTATCATTAAGAGGGAAAAAAGCAAGAAAAAGACATACAGATATTAAATGCAGGCCTTCCACAGGCTATTCTGCAGTTGAGGAATGTGCTTCCACAGAAGGCTAGTGGCCCACTTCAAACTTACTTTGAAAGCCTTAATCGAGGGTAAGTGGGGCATGAATGGCACTTTGCAGAGTGATGACTCTACCCTCAGAGAAGCACTATGACTTAAGATTTCTGAGACTACTCAGTTTAGCTGCCACAAACCTTGAAAAAAGTCTCCTCTACTTTCACAGCCAAAAAAATTTAAAGAAAAGTTACCAGATAAAAATATTTCAACCTTTGCTCCTGAATATCAGCCTCGTTTTCAGTCCTTTAAAATTACTATACCGATTGCTAGTAGAAAGATTAACTGTGCTCAGGCTAATCAACCAAGCATGCACATCAATACACCAGGTATAAATTATTCATAAAACGTAGTATTCAGCAGATTAATCTCAGTAGCCAGTGATACTAACATTTTTTGATAATGCATTTGTACCAGTAATACCTTTGCATATGCTTTGTAATCAGTCAAATATAGAAACCACTAATTACGCATAAAAATATATACAGTATGGTGAAATAACATTTTTTGTTATCTTGTACTGTGATAGTGATAGAACTATGGGGAAAGTGAAGCAACACTTTGTATAAATTATTCTGGATCATCCCAAAGAACTGACGCTATGACTGTTCTCTGCCTATTCCCTAGACTCCATGCTAAATCTATTCACTTCTTATGGCTTCTAGCTTTATTCAGCTTATTCTGCTGCTGTTTTCTGCACAAGTTTGTATATATGTACGGGCCCATAAAATCTCCTTGGAATGCTGTTTTCCTCCAACAAAAGAATCCTCCTATTTTGGCATTTCTCAGTCTGTGACTACCATAATACGCAAGTGCTTCACAACTCCTGTTGAATGTTGCCCTCCCCCCACAGTAATAAAATTACTGCCTTTGTTCATAGAATAGGAAGAAAAAGAGACAGAGAGAGGATACAGATCACTTTAGCTGTCCAATTAGGATGACAGAATCATATATAGTGTCCGTAGATGCAGGGTCCTTCAGAGAGAAATCCATCGTATATATCTAATGTAGGTGCCCTGAATCAACCCCTTAGGAGCCTCTCTCTTTTTCTCTCCATAGCAGCAGCTTAGGAATTGCCTATATATGCACCTAAAATAAATCTAAATGCAAGCGGATATTCTCTTCACTGCAAGTCTAAGAGCAAAGCCCTATAAAGACTTAACCATCCTAAAAATTACATTTGAGTTACCCACTGTGAAGTACCTGGCCTTGGAATGAAATACAGTATGGCATCGAAGTTGCCCACACAATCTACAAGAAGAGCTAAAGACTTCAACTGGTATTCCCATGCTTGGATATCAGACAGGTCTTCATACCAATGCCTATTCACTCCTCATTCCAATTGTTTCTTTCTGTGGAGATATCAATCATCTTAATGTTATGGCTTTTATAAGGCTTTTTTTTTTTTTCCTCACCCCTCTTCTGCTTCATGTTCTGAAGTGATTTTCTATTTTCTCACACCTGTTTGAGTATTACTCTTCCACTCCGCAGTATACCTTTATACTTTTCCCACATTTTCCCTTGAGCAAGGTTTTTCTCTCTTTTGGTGCTGCTTTCATAGTTCACCAAAGTACTAGAATAGCCTGGCTTATTTTTCTCAAAGCCACCATCTTAGCACTGCTTTAATTTGCTTTAGTGGTCAGAGACCAGCTCCTCTTCTTCGGCTCCTCTGGTGACATAACACTTTGCTTTCTATTTAATTCAGTCTGAAATGTGCTGGTACATCTGTGTACCATTCTGAACAGCTGAGAGAATTTATTTTAAATTGTCACTCAGTTTATTAATAAAGAAGAAAAATGCCTATGTATATTTTCCCTTAAAACAGAATACAGGTACTGTGCAAAAATGTACACAAAAATAATCTTTAGCCTCAGTCAGACATGTGGCCAATGGGAACCCACAGGCAGAAAAAAAGTCCAGACACAAGATGGGATAGAAATGCTGCAGATAAAGAAACTCTTCAAACCCGACTGCCTTAAAGCTGTGTAAAGAATATGTGTTGATACAGTACCATACTGAGATTTTATATACATGGTTTTCAGACTATTCCATTATTACAGTAGGCTACAATCCTGCAGATGTTTAGACATGAAGAACTTTACTCAGTCACGTTGATGTTTTCATGACTGGGTCTTAAATTCCTTCTCCAGAGAGTTAATAAGAAAACCCTCACTCTTAGATTTATCATAGACGAGCAGCAGTTGCCAGATAATACTTCTGTTGAGACACGAGAATGTACAAGAAACACCATGTTAAGCTTGTGTCTGTCTTCTGAAATGCACTATGCCCATGCTTCAAGGACTTACTTAAATATGGGATTCAAATTAAAGATGTGTTTATGTATTGTTCTGAATTGGGACATTACTGCATACCAGATGCATTGCTCCCCAAGCAACAAATAGGACCTTCTTTAGCAAAAAGTGTATTTTAACATTGCGAGTAAAAGCAAAAAGAGAAGACAAAAAGCAGGAGTGTTAACTACAGTATTTAAGACAGTAAAGTGGTACAGCCCGGGAGCCAGAGAACTAACGATAACGCACCTCTAGAACAGAGAGTAAAATTGTCCTTTGTACTTAATATCTACACACTGAGATAGTTAGGCAAATCTACATCTAGTTTTAGCCAAAGTCACAGAGCTGGTGGCTCCTCACTAATCCAACGCACCAAAAAAGGGTGCTAAAGATACCCCCAAGGATTAATGGCTGACAGTGGAAATCAACGTACCTGTTTTAACTTAACACAAACATGTATTTTTGAAGGCCAATGGGATAAGCCACCCTTTTACCATGTCAGGTTTCAGTACAATAGGATTGCTGTTTTAACTCATGATTTTTTAAATGTAATTCTTACACATAATGACAGTAGTGTGGTGCAAAACACCAAACATTGTATAACTGACACATAACGTCCACTAAAATGGAAAAGCCACAGTTCACAGCAATGCAAGATGTTCACTTTATGGAAAGAGAGGTGAAGTTATCCTTCTAATTGATTAAATCCCCCCGAAACAACATGACTGACTGGAACCCCATTGCTGGTGTTTTTTGGACGACTTGAACAAAAGCATGCAAGTATTTTCTGAGGACTTGCCACCAAAAGAAGTAGGTTTGAATCTACATTACCTCCTAGCTGACTTTCAGAAAGCAGAACTCCATTGTCCCACTTCTACATGAATTACTTTCTCCATGCAGCAAAAAATGAGCTGTAATTTACAGTGAGCCTTAACTGGACTATTGTGCTAATTTTCACAACTTTTGCAGGTTCTCCTTCCCTCCTCCTTCTCCCTGCACTGGTCAGACTGCTGACTAATCTTTCTTGAGAAGTTTTAACATTTTTCCTCTCCGATATTCAAAGGAATATCCCTGTGTATGGCACCTGATTCATGGACTGAAAAATATTTGGCTTTCTTAATTGGCAAACCTAAGATCTGAAACTAGCAGCAAATTCCTATGAAGAATTAAAAGCCCTTGCTCTGAGATATCACCTCTACCACCATGACCAGACTAGTCTGATTCCTTTAAAACAGTTAACTAATACTTGCTGTCTTGAAATAGGAATCTGAGTTAACAAAACAGACTTAGAGTCTTAGAGAGACTTAGATTTAGAGCTCTAAATGGTCCTTGAACATTCTATTGTCCTCAGTGTTAGTTAGATTGCTGGGTCTGATACTTTTATTTTTTAACTGTATGGAACTTTATTTAACTTTCAAGAAATGAAGTGAGTATCTCCTAAATGTATCCTGGAAAACTGTAACTCTGCTTCACCTGTTCAAGATGCTTTTGGTGGAAGTAAGAGAACATATGAAAAGCATAAAACAGCATTTCTGGTCAGATGCAGTGACATGACTGACGCTTCAGCAGTGAACCCTACTAAAATGCAATAGATAAGGCTGAAGTAGGATCTCCATGAAGTGGCACCACTAGTCCTGTTTTAGGAAAGTGTTGACAATGAATCTTTTTTGGGAATAATTTCATACTCATCATAAAGCATCCTAGGTGTGGTAACTACAGCTATTTCCTATGCCCATAAGCTCCACAGCTTGACCATGTAACTTTACTAAGACACTTCTATGCAAAATCCAAATTTTTGTGACATGATGCCACTTCAACCATCTACAGTCAGTGTCCTCAAAACACCTGCAAAGACTAAAAGAAGGGGGTTTATGCTGAAGTAACATGGAAACAATCAAGGCAAATCAAAACCATTATGTAAACAAGCAGGTTACTAAAAATAATTAAGAGTTAGTTATTGATTGTATTTGAACAATCTTGTAGTTATTGTCATTGAAGACGAATGCTCATACAATTAGATCATACGCAAATGGCTGGAATAGATGGACTTAACCCCAGACTTGTCTGGTGTTTGACAAAGTGCACTGTGCAGGTTCGTATGCCAGAATATGTTATTGTGAATCCAATCATACAAATTGCAGGTTTTAGCATAAGAATGCTCTGGCCTATGGCAACTGTAGTCCAGGGTGATTTTCCACATGCAGTGCAACTAATTTGAATAACCACAGCATTTCTGCCTATTTATTCTTTATACATTTTTTCCATAGCCTACTAATCACTGCTGGAATCAAGACAGTGGGCCAGACAGATCCTGGTTCAGACCGTTAATTCTTAAATTCTTAAGATTTTTAACTGAGGAGACTGTGTTTCTCAAAGTTTTGTTTAATGTACGTGCACATTGCAATTGCCACATATTTCTCAGGCTATAATAATTCACAATCAAATGCTGCAACACAGTATGAGCAGGAAGAACATCACCACAGGTGTAGAAGAGCTGAAACTGAAGTAGAGCCAATTCAGTTCCTACAGTTTTTCTCTGATTCACTGAAGCACATTTAGACAGTAGGACTGCTGGCTACTTATAGCCATCAGTATCCAGTCGTAAGATTCACACCTTACTGAAAATTTCCAGGGAAAAGGCTTTGGAAACAAAAACCAAACACAGACATTAACAAAGTGCACATTGTGAAAACAATTACGAAAACTGTGAATGTAGTAGCAGATGTGCCTGCTTACAGAAATTTCTCTCCACGCATGGTGTAACAGGAGCCACACAACTTCCCGAAGGGTGTCCCCCGGGACCGACCCGCGTGCGGCTGAGGGCGCGCTGCTGGCTCCTGGGCAAGAGCCTCGCAACAGCACCGCTCTGCAGCACCTTTGGACCTGCTCGGGGGAACAATGTGCTTTCCTAGAGAGCCACGTGAAGCAAACTTACTGCTCTTTTATGCAAAACATGGCAAGGGCCTAGAAGAAGTAGCACTGACACACGTGATCCTCAACGCGTTGGTCAGGGAAACCAAGCTAGGCAGCCAGAAAGTCCACTGCGCAGTGGGCAATGCCGAGGTTTTGCTCCTCTCCTCAATCAGCAGTTGTAGCGGATACTGCTTTTGATCCCTGCGTTGTCTTTAACAAAGAAGATACGTAACTTTGGAGGTAAACCCATGTTCTGGAATGCGCTGAACAAATATTTCATAGAAGGGGAAAAGTTTACCTGCGAGTCATTTTGCTGTCAAATGATTTATTAGAACTCAGAGCCAAAACAGGTAACAGCCCAAAGGAAGTGCCGAACCTTTCAAAGAATTCAACTCTAAGAGGACTTAAACGCTATACATGAATAGGAGGGTTGGGATTTGGGAGGGAAGTGAGGAGCAGAGTTTTGCCAATCAAATAAAGATTTCCCACACGTATGTCAATGCAATTCTCAGCATCAATACCTGAAAAAGAAGCAGGCATTAAAGAAACGCACACTTAAAGAGGCTACTAATGAGGTTACTTCTGTATCACAAAGTCTGGATTAGTCAATGAATCTTTCAAACTATCTAACTTGAAAAACAGCGTTTGGCAAAGTCCACTGACATCTGCCACAACTTTATTTAGCCTTCTACATTCCCTGGAGGTACCGCATATGAGCTGCTCTGCAGCACCACACTAGAGCAACTGCAGACAGAAGGGAATGTAGACAGACATGCAAAGTGTTTAAAATAGGAAACACAGGCTCTGTGCTGGGGGCTAGTATAACAGGTGTATATATATTGAAAGCTTATATTAATGAGGCTTCTGTTACACACGTACAAGGCTGCCAGCAGCCTTTTCAGAAGTAGATGGGTATTTTGGTTAAAGTCAGACAGAGTAACCTCATAGTAACCTCTAGTTTGGCTCACAGCCACCAGGGAGGACTCTGAAGCACTGTCCCTTGGTGGTGCATTGATTAGATTTCTTCCCATAATACATCCAGTGTTTTTGCTCAGCAAACCTTACTGACAATTGAATCAAGAATAAAGAGTGAGAGGGGAAATAAAAGCTGATCTCCATGTGAAAATGGGCCATAAAATTAACAAGGTTCTCAACATCAAGTAATTCTGTCTGCTGTATTGTGGCCAGAAAAATCAGAGTCTGTAAAATACATAAGCAAGCAAGGAGAAAAGAAAAAAAACACAAACAAACAAACAAACCCAAACATTCATACAACATCAAAGTTGAATATTTAAACACAGAATACCTAAGAAATCTAAATACTTGACTTTCTCTACAAATATTTAAATATTTCCTTGTCCATATATTGTACATGCATCATTTTTGGATACTAGTTCTGTTGGCAAATGCACATTTTCCACAATCTTTTATGGTGCTGTGGAAATGTTAATATACAAATTTCCTAGTTTCCATGTCTTTCAGCATCAATAGTGCACAGAAAACACCTTCACAAAAACAAACAAAAAAGCCACATGCTCTTAAATAGAATGTGGATGATAAACTGGGACATAGTAACTCCACAGTGGAGCAATTTTTCTTCCAAGAATATTAGCAGCAATGCACTGGGGTACTATAATGCCTCCCACCACCCAGCACACACTCGAATCTAGTTGCTGGATACTGAGAGTGCACCGTTGTCAGTTGGGCTGTGTGGCTGATTTATTTCAGTGAAGGCAGACTGAGCCTATCCAGTAAGAGACATTTTGGATACGTAATACTTCAATTACAATTGTAAACAAACTTTCACAGAAAATTTTCATGTGAATGAGAATTTGCAAATGCAAAGATTCAGCACAGAAGTCTTTCAGACTTGCTGAATTCTTTAATGACATTTCAAACTTTTGCCTTTTGCAGCATGCTAATCTACCTCCTCCAAAGATAGTGGGATACTGTCTATACAAAAGGTTGGGCTGGTAGAAAACCAGGAACCTGTGAAGTCTGGTGGTGGATTACCAATATTTTTTGCTAGAACGATCCTTAGTTGTTAGAAAAGAAACCAAACCCCAAATCATCGTCATCGGAAAAGGTAACAGTAACATTGAGCGTTCCAAACAAACAGCCCATTCATTTAAGAAAGGAACACCACTTTCTATCAATAATGAATCATCTGTGCTCTGAATAAGAATTATAACACTCACCTACTTGGTAATTCATGTAAGAAAAACTATGATCTTTCTAACATAAACATAACCTACTATCAAGTATTAAAGTAGAAAGGATGGATAAGATTGTCACGACTTCAGCTATCCACACTGCACGATAAATGACAAAGTAAGCAAACTCGGTATTTCACAGTATCTGGAGTAAGATGGGAAAATAATACATCAGATTGCTTTAACAAGCCGTATGAGAATACATAAATAATTCATTTATATCTTCTCTAATAACACAAGTGGTCTCAGAATGGTCTGTTATCCAAAAATGATCAATATAGATAGGAAGACTGGTACAGCATACGATGTAATTTTTAAAGGTTTATAGCTGTATCTGGATACCAGACTAGACCTTAAGCACATCTACTCAAGCTACACATGTTATCATAACTGCGACGTGATAAAGGAGAAGCAAAAAAAGCTTCTTGCTATATGAAAACAGGTGTCTAATATCAAAGGGAAACAACGGTAATGACCTTTAAATACTGGCATCTGTTTGAGGACTTCTCCCTGAAATCTTTTAAATGAATGACTGGTAAAATAATGTCAAGAAGCAATAATCAGACAAAAAATACCTGAGTAAAAAGTCATCACCACAAGAAGCCTAACAGAGCTGATGCTGAATGTTAGCAAGCCTTTTTGCTTCTGGAAACACGGGCACTGCAATTTTTACAATTTTGTTTAAAAAACTGATCCGATCACTTGTGACCCTTTGACATTAACTATGGGAAAAAAATGAAAGCTGGCCATTCACCTGGCACTAGCTTACATTCCTATCCACTGCTGATCTGTAAAGTCCTTTTGAGTGTCCAGACACTCTGCCAACTAATTCCTTGCAAACCGCTTGCAAAAACTTGCAATCTACATTCAGTGGAGAAAGGTCTTACTTAAAAATAATTTTAAAAATCAGTTACAAAATAAGCCCAAGCATCTTTATGAAAGAATATGAGATTTTTCACGGAGGTTCTTTATGTGTTTTGGAGCTGAAAACATTGTGTGGTAAATACATGACACATTTTGCACAAATGGCTCTTTAAATATTCAAATACAACTTAAGTTTTTGAGTGCCATGCCCTTCCTATATCCAACATCCTGTTTTCAGAAAAGGCTCAAAAAAGAATCAGATGCTTGATATACTCCACCATGATAGTCTGTCCTCCACCATTCAAACAAGCAATGCATGGAAGTGTAGAATGAATTCCAAAATGTACACTAACAACATACCCAACTAAGAGACCTATTAAGTCTTTCATTTATGCCATAGGTATTTAAGTATGATGACCTAAGAACATATATACTTATAAATTTATCTGGCATATAAATGTGCAGAAAGTTACAAAAGCATGAATATCAACATCAATAAAAACAAGATGTTTCCACAAACCTCAGAAAGGCCATTTTGTACAGAAATGGAGACTGCAAAATTTTGCAGTGAATCTACACAGTTTTTCATCCTCTCTACTGCCCTAGCATTTCGGGGAACTCTAGGCCTTTCTCTGGCTTTGGGCAGAACAACAGTCAACAGCCTTTCTTAGAATTATTGGAAAGCTGCAGACCTCAGCTGAGAGATCCCAAAATAGAGCTATTAATCTATTCATTTGTAGGATGCATTGTTCGTATGTGTGCTCTGCTGGTGGAGTACATCATGTCTGCTATTTCAGAACTGGAGTATTATGGCCAGCATTGTCCTCCAAAGTTCATTATATGCTCCCATGTGCCACGTGAATAGCAGAAAGGGCTGGAAGTGTTCAAGGCCAGGCTGGATGGGGCTTTGAGTAACTTGGTATAGTGGGAGGTGTCCCAGCCCATGGCAGGGGTGTTGGAACTTGGTGATCTTTAAGGTCCCTTCGACCTAAACCATCCTATGATTCTGTGACAATGCGAGTCCCACTTTCCTTTCAGTTTCTTTGTCAAATCTGAATAGAGTTTGTGACATTAGACTAATAAGATGGAGGCAGGACATGGAAAGTACATGCAGATGACCCACTCCCAAGCACTTTAACTACTGCACAGAGAAGTCTTCCTTTCTTCTTGGGGCGTCTGTCTACAAGCCACACGCTTGTGACTCACGCACAGTAGACTGATGTACAAGAGTTCAACTAAAAATAGATGGCAATGAAGTTCTGCCAAAAGAGGTGCCTGCTCTGGATCGTTCCACCAGCAAATGGTGTTTCCAAAAACTATGTGTGGATCCCCGTATGGCTGCTTTCCAGATGTCAGCAATGCAGACGTATCTCAAGGAAGTAGAAGAACATGCTTGCTGCCTGTTAAAATGAAACGCGCAAGGGACAGGACCGAGCAGACCAGAAAAACACAAAATATAAGCCCTCGTTATCACTACTTCAAAAAAATCCTTTCAGATATTGCCTAAGATACGGCTTATCAAAGCCGTGAACATTTTAAAGAAGTCTTGGCATGAATGTTTGTATTCAGCTTGCTGAGGCAGCTGTCCCTGGGAAGGATGTATTTATACGTAAAAATCACAAAAAATATGCTATTACAGCTATGAATGCATAAGGCTAGGAAGTACTATCATAAGCTGCCTTGTAGTTCCACGGTGGTTATTTTGAATTAATGGAAAAACACTTATTAATCCCCCAAGGAACCTAGATTTCAGACACTGAGTAAAAAATGCTCTTCTGTAGGAGGAAAGCAAACCTTATTAACTCCTAGTTACACCTTCAGAGAATTGACTGGAAATCCAGATGTCTTACTTCTGTAACCTATGATCTGAGCCCAGATCATTTGTGCCTTTGTCTCCAATTTCACCTCAACTAAACTTGCTTTGCATTGAGTTATTTTTTGCTACATAAATACCTACTTGTGGAGGCTACTGTTCAACTGAAATCAAAAATCTCTTTCAGAACTTCCCCCTTTATTTACTGTTGAAACAACAAGAATTTTGAAACTAATTCATAATTCACAGGAGATGATTTTGGGCATTTTTGGTCCAGTGCGATGGTCCTACCAGTTCGATGCCTGAAAACATCACTGTTTCTCGCATTTAGAAGAAGTAAACCCTCTGATCAATACAACGAGTGAGGGTCAGTCTCAGAAAACGAGTGACCCAAGAAAAAGCTCACTCATGAGAAAATCCACATAGAAGTGAAAATATAGGCAGTATGCTTACAGAGGTGTGCTCTCACTGTAGTTGGTTATTTGCTGGAATACGGTGCTGATACTTTTCTATTCAAGTTATGTTAAAAATCTCCCAGTTAATACCCTGTTAACATGACTGAGTCACATAGTTCACATTTTTATCACTACCAACAGTGATTAGGTATATTTGCTGCATATTGGAGGAACTTCGAAGTAATTCATAAGCACTAAGGATGAGGAAGCATTAATTCTTCTTTTTCAGGTGAAGAACATATGTACAAGAGACTTCTGAGCTTTTGTGTGAATCACTGCGGCAAAGGCAGAAACTAAAGTTGAATTACCTACAATCTCTATTACATTTATATGAACAGCTTTCTGAAAGAGCATGGAAAGACATAGGAAGCTGTTCTGAGAAGAAAACAGAAAGAAGCAATTTTCAGTGTAATCCTCTTAAAAGGAAGTGTAACTTCTGTATGCAACTCCCACCTCACAAGCCAAAACCAAACCCAGGAACAAAACAGCATATGCTGTATTTCTGGACAGAACTTTAGTCAGGTGTGGCAATTTCTCTGTCCCTCCTAGCTCAGTCCATAACAGCAATCCCTGCCTGGCAATCGGTCTTGTTTGGAAGATTTAGTCCCTGTTATGTAATTCCCAATTTTTCTTGCAGCTTTGAGATGTCACTGTAGATGTTATGGGTGAAAAAGGAAGGAAGATCGACTCTACAAGAAGGAGTTTTCAGATGCTTTATTTTTACTGCCGTACACACCGTTTTCTGAGGTGTTTGGCACTAAGGGCGCAATGTATTAAAATGATTGATTGATTGCATTTTAAAAATAGAAGTACTGTTCTGATACTGGGATTAACTATTATCATTAAGATATGGCAGAATTTTAAACAGCTTTGAAGCTGCACCCTACTGTGAGTGTAAAGCGCCCTTCCCCATCCCGCCCTTGCCCACATTATACACACAAATTTCATAAAGCAACCAAGTAAATGTCATTAACTTCACTCCTCTCACAATCAGTACTGTGTCCATAGGACCACAGTACCAGCTCCATAGTGTCCTTCAATTCCTGCTATGCATTTTTCATTTGCTTTCAGCAAACTTGCAGCCTCCCCCCCTTTTTTAATGAACAATTTTATGTGTTGCTCTACGGGAGAAGCTTAATCATAGCTATTTTGAAGGTTCTTTTTTTTACATACCCTATATATTCTAGATCAAATCTCAGTTGTTGAAGGGGCTGCAAATAATATTCGGAATAAATGGCATAACTTGGTGGCCTGGTAGAGGGTTAGCAGGTTCTGATTCAAGCCGGGTGAGCGACTGCAGCTACAGGGAGACCCTGCCAGCAGCACGTTCGTGCCAATAGAAAAGAACAGTTGATGGCATCTACCCAAGGTCAGCTCCTCAAATTCAGGAGCTGGTTTTCTTCCAGACGCTGTAAAGTCGCTTGTTTAAATGCAGCCAGTCGGCAACAATTAAGCGTCTAAATAAAACATGCAGATTTTGTGCTTCTTTTGAAATCTCCTCCATGCCACGCTGTTTATTTTCTATTTCTCACAGTCTTCATTATCCAACAATCAGGCTACAAAATGGCGGTCAGAGTGAGGCAGACATTTTGTAACTGTCTCATTAAAAGCCTAATGGAACAATGAAAATGCACCGAATGAAAAGAAGCAACCCGAGGAGCCAAAAGGAGCATGTAGCATTGTGACGACCCAGCTTTTAAGCAAACCCTTTATCTTGTTTTGTAGCAAAGTTAAAACAAAACCGCGCCGAGAAGCAACCTGGCCGTGTTTTAGCCCCGTGGAGGCAAAATACAGCCCCGGGCGGCCCTTTTCAAACACTTTCACTTCGGCGAGTGCAGGTCATCACCTACGTGAGCAAAGGCTCTTCTGTGTCTACTGTGTGCCATATGGACTCAAGACCACCCATTGACAGTGACTCAGTCGCTATAATCTTAACCACATTCTTCCCTTGAAAGTCCAGACACTAATGTTTTCTATTACAGCTCCAGGAACTTTCCAGTCTTCAGCACAGCTTTTAAAGCACTTGCAACAAAATCAGCCAGGGAACATTTAAAAAAAAAAAGGGAGCCTACCTCCGTCTCGGCAGACGACTCTTCATTCAAATTTAACTATCTCGTGTGAAACAGGCTAGGGACAGCAAAAGCAGAACAAAGTCACGCCGCGGCTGAGAAAAGTAAGAATCCCCACGAATCACTAAGCACCTTCCTTTTTTTCAGTTGTGTGCCCACCACACTGCTCCTAGAAGTATCAGCACCTGATGTACCCTAAGAAGCAAATATGCAAATCTTTAGGAAAAACTGCAAAGCACATGCTACTCATTAAAGATTTAGGTACCTGCCAAATTTCAGGTTTAAAGATTCAGGCATTTTTACACTGTTTCCTGAGGGAAAAAACCAAACCAAACAAACAAACAAAAGAAACAAAAACTCAAAACCCAAGCCTACAACAACTTTTAACACAGAAAAACTGTTTTTCTCATCTTCCTACAAATAAAAAATGGCTGAGAGAATTTTGCTTACATGTCCTTACATGATACAAAATGACCAAAGAGGCTGGGCTAATGTTGTATTTGAAAGGGGGATATAAGTTTAAAAAAAAAAAAAAAATCCTGGAATTACATAACGAAAAAAATAATTATCATTAATTTTAATGCAGCTCTGATTTTGAGGGACTTGTAATACAGAACTTAAACCAACAAAGCAGGTAAGGAATAATTACATAGGCATGCTGAAAACACAGGCGTTGCACAGATAACACCGGCGTTACACCGGTACACTGAAGTTAGAAGAGATTAGGCTAAAGCAACACATTTTTGTTCCCTCTTTTCTTACAAAGACTCGCGCTCCGGTCTGATGCTGCTACTTGATATTCCATGAAGCCAGTCATGCAACAGGCAACTGAACAGGAAGAAACGGAAGAAATGGCTGGCCCTCCAAAGCCAAGGGTAGGTAACACTTCCCAGAGCCCAGGTGGCAGAGTGAACCCGCTACCTGGAAAAACAGCTTGGAGAAGCTTATTTTGAAACTTCATCTCTTGGTGGTAAATGGAAGAAAGCTGGTGTGCCTGACTGTGTTGAAAGAAAACCACTCTGAGTCCCCAGAGAGAGCAGGGCAAAATGTTCTCAGAAAAGGGAAGAAATTAGCCTGTAGTTCACATATGACTGTGACACGTTTGCCAGTAACACCATTCTCTCTCTGCGCTTTTCCATGCGAGAAATTTCCAAGCTACATGCTGACCGCTCCCTTAGAAGCAAGGAAGAGATACAGCAAGTGAAAGGTGATTTGCTTGGGCCACGTAGACCTGTGATATACGGAAAATGATGGGAGGAGAACGGTTACGGCAGCCCGTACCCTTGGCAGAGCCTGAGCTGCCCGGGAGAGGCACGTGTGCGATGCTGTTGACATATGGTGGAGGTCCCACTCCAGACCGTGCGACAGCGAGCCCTGAGAGGGCTGTGTCTGACGAGTCCAGCTGCTAAACGACCCCCGTCCCGCGCTCGCACCAAGGCTGTCTCTTACAACACAATATAGCCCTCTGTCTTTTACGGGAGATGTTATTTCTCCGAGACATATTTTGCGGCGTCCTGTGTCTTTGCGGCGGGGCTAGCAATCTGCCGCACTGCTGTGACAACAGGTGGGACAGCTCTTTTTGAAACTTGAACAAACCTGCCAAAATCCGGATGCCTGCCAGGCTTACTACACAGACACTGTGTTCAAAGGTTACGACCCATCTCTAAAACCACCGATTTAAAAGCAATGTTGATTACAGTCATCCTTTGCTTTTGTTACAAAACCCAAAGTCACGGAAAGAATTCTGTGTTCTGTCACAGACTTGAAAACAGGCCAAAGTTCACGGAGACATTCCCTAAGGGTCGTGATCCTTCAGAGTTAAACTAACTCCAGTCTGAGCTGGGAGAAAAAAGCTGTGAGTTAACACAAGGTTTCACACTGGAAGAGTGGGAAACTCGTGGTTTGACAAGATTTCCTTGCAAAGCCAGGTGAAGTTCAGTGGTTTCTGTGATATTTCACAAAGAGTATCTGGGTGCCTTTGAACTTGAAACTCAAAGCAGAACCCAGCAGCTGCAAACTTAAACACAGCGAGACAAAGATTAAGAAAAAAATGTTTGCATGAGCTCCTGGGAAGAATACACTGAATTTCACCTGCTGACATTTGAAAAAGCAAAAGTCTACACACCCTATTGTTCAATTTAAATAAAAACATTAGGGAGGCATGGTGGAGGCACAGCTGCATTATGCTTTTGACTACCTAAGCGAGGTACCTGTGGGTGGACTGCAGAGTCCCTGTTAACATTGCTGCCTGCTGCTATTCTTGCAACTACACACTCTGATTTCTAGAAGTTATGCAGCACCATCTCCACAGGCTGTAGCAGAGCCCCTTTTCTAGCACCATCAAAGCTACCGGGGCTTACTTTCGAAGATCAAGAGGGAATGAAAGAGAAGTTGGTTCTAGTCCTTAAATTTGGAGAACAGGAATTAAAAAGACAAAACAATCAGGTGGGTTTAAAGTTTGAAGCAGTATTTTCCTCCAAATAGCACTTTTCAGGCATCTCCTCTACAACTGCGAGCTTTCAAGGCTGATGAAACAAATGGCTTGGAGTCATTTCCACGAGGGGTATTGTATTAGTTCACAACAGTGTGAATCTCTGTGCTATTCGGCGTCTGTTAGCTAGCTGATGCAGAATATTTTGAGCTCCCCCAGTCTTCTGCTCACAATAAAGAGCAGCTCCTAAGCAAGAGAGGTGTCCTGGTGTCCCTCCTGTCCCCCCATGACAAGCGGAAAACCAGCATGGAAGAAAACCATTCGCATGGGCACCAGTGATCTACAGCCATATCTATAACTTACCAGCTTTGGTTTGCTGTATGTTACAATAGGAATAATCGCATCCTGTACGGAATTCGTAATATTTTATATTTCGAAAGGGCTTTTCTTAATAGCACTGAAAACAGGAGAATCTACATGCAGCGCACACAGTTGTTAAGGAAAAAGTGAAAATTAATTTAGGCACGCAGGAAACAAAAGATGAGTAAAAGAATGTAAGCCAAAAAAAGAGAAAAGTAAAACAGAAAAGGAAAAGTGAGATGATTACACACAGATGAGAATAAAGATTAAAAAAACAACTGGCAAAAATTAGGAGAAAGGTTTAGAGATCATACTGAAAATCATGTATTGGGGATAAAAAGAGTAAGCATGTTAATTATGGCACATTTCTTTGACACGTATTTTTCTTAAGTTTAGCACTGAGTAGTAAAGAAATACTAGTATTGTTTAATTTTGATTCTACTGTTAAATCACTAGAGAAAGAAAAAATCCTAAATTTTGTCAGCACAGTTTTGATCTTTGGGGTTCCACTTCTTTGATGAACTGTTCCTTAACCACTTGTAAATGCTGGAAATTATACATACTGATCCTAGAATAATATCCCCTGTCCCTCCTCCCTCCCGTCCCCCCCAAGTCTCCAATTATCCTTTAACACAGTGAAGCTGTAAGAAAATTAATTATTTTTATTAAAGGGTTAATCAGATCACCTCAGGGTCACTGCAGCATTCTCCCTAATGTCATAGTTTATGCCCATCTGACTGAGTGAAGTTTTGGAAAAGAAGAGCAGAAAAATATTTTGTGGAGAATCACAAAGTATCACATCTGACTTTTTATTATATTGTTCTGTGTCTGTTTTTGACAAATTTATTTCCTAATGGAGAAACTCATACAGACAAGAGAGAGTCAAACTGATACAGCTGTGAGCCTACAAGTGCTGTGGTTTTTGATTGTGAACCTGGATAATACTAAAGTTGTAAAAATCATCTGGAATAAAATGAACTACAGTAACAACAAACCCCAGAGTGCTTTCTTGTTAGTTTAAAAAGTACTGGATTTACCATTATGACCTAATGTATCTCTTTATATACATTTCCCTTCTCTTCATCATTTATGTAAGACCAGTTGCCGTGACAACTGAAAGAATTGTTTTAATAAAGCCATGTCCCTCTATATTTAAATACTGTGGGTTCCTGAGACAAAGAAATCTACCCTACAACTCCAAAGGTACAAAATAATACAACAGCAAAAGAAGCTGCGCAAATAAAAGAAGAACCCTGCACACCAAATGAAATTTTGCATGGAAGTGGTATTTCTGGTCCACAACTCCACGCACAAGCTTACCGCTTGTTGTAAGCTTTATTACCGATAGCTCCTATGCCCATAACTTCCTTCTGTGTCCCCATGGCAAACTGATCAAAACCCATGTCTCTTAATTAAACTCCAATAAAACAAGCATAATACAATGCAAGTATTGCAAGGGTACAGTCTTAAGTGCCAAGGGCTCTATATCCACTGAGACCGAGGCATCAGTTAAAATCTGACGTGAGATAGTGATGAAAGGCTCGTGAAGTGCCAAGGGAGAGCAGATCCTGTACATCTGAGCAAACAGTCTTCAAACAGGGCTACCCAGATGGCTCAAAGGAGGTACGCCTTTGCAGGATCATGTCCTTGCAGTGTACATGGCAATCCTAAAGTTTACTCTTAATTACAGAGACACGGAGGTGTATTGGTCAGCACAAATAACCACAGCCTGGTGGGAAATTCTGGGAAGGACAATGTGAACAGCTTGGGTCACCGGAGAGAAACCCTGCCTGCGTGTTGGCCTTCTTCAGAATTCTGGTGCCTCGTGCTGGCCTGGAGTGACTTCTACCTATTCCACAAAGTTATCCAGACCACTAATAGTTAACAGAAAACGTACAAAAGACAACAATCACACAACTCAAGAGAGATGAAATTAAATATCCCAACAGACATTCCCATTCATGTGACATTCTGGACAACAGGCTTCCTCAGATACTAGAGTGATAACAATACAGTTAGTTTCATTATTAATGCTAATTCAATGGGAATTTAATGGAATAAGTAGTTCAAATTAGCAATTTCTTTCAGGA
This sequence comes from Chionis minor, assembly GCA_013398295.1. Lineage (NCBI taxonomy): Eukaryota > Metazoa > Chordata > Aves > Charadriiformes > Chionidae > Chionis > Chionis minor. The sequence goes on along the minus strand of VZSF01002716.1, from coordinate 40,566 downwards.
ATTCTGAGCTGGCAACAGCAACATCTGTCTCTACTTTGTAAAGCGGCGACAGCTTAAAACTTCAGGTTTGCCTCCTCTGCAACATTAGGCATCACATTACTAACCCAGAGCGAGGTAATCATTCTCCTGCCAACCTTAATGAGTTTTCAGCTACATAAGTGGGCTTCAAACTAACGAGCACAGGTAGTATTAGCAGCAGCATAAGCTACTGCAGCATGGCGTTCGCAAGGGACTTGTTTATCTGCCCTAGAAGCTGATCTCTTGTACTGCCACATCCAGACAGCACCCGGGACCTGGAGCGGCCAGCCAGAAACTGGTTTGGGTACGTGCTCTGCTAAGATGCCGCTCTGCCACGGGGCTTCAACCTAGTTCTTACTTGTGTGACAGTTACTAGACTGAAAAGCAGCGCTTGGACTACCAGGATGATTTGATTAGCGGCACAGCGTGACTGGATTAGCAGCTGATGCACTGTATTAACTCAAGTTTGAAGTCTCTCGCCACTTCTCTATTGCATTACCAATTTAAACATCGGTAGCACTTGTTCTTCAAAACAGGCTCCCAAAGGACTAGCTGACTCAAGTGAAAAGCACCACTCCGCAAAACTAGAGGTTTTTGTGGGTGAATGAAGTTAAAGTCCCAGTAATACTTGAGTTGGGTCTGCAGTTAACACTTCAGTGACGACAGATCCTTATTTTACATGTGCACACTCGGAGTTTATAAGATTTTTATGCTCTTTTTTCTCCCATAAAGTATTTATTTTCTGAAATACTTTTAGAACTGTGTAATTAACACCATGTTTCCGATTTTACATGGGAGGCTGCTTCTTAAAGAAATTTGGAAGCATAAATTCTGCACAAGCTATTTCAAACACGTTTTTTACTTTTAGAAGCTTCCCGCTGCTACATTACATACTACTGGTAAGGAATCACAGATTACCTAGTTTAAAATCATTGTTTACAGGAGTTTTATGTTCAAGGTTTCCATCTTTTATTCCTTCACAACTGTGAAAGAGTTAATCTCACATCTTAATGGGAGTTTGCCCTTAATAAGAAAGCATTTAAGCAAGCCAACAACAATAAGCTAAATGAAGGCCATTCTTTTGCTTTTTGTCAATATTTTCATAGCGACAAATAGATCAAATACAAGATATTTTTTAAGGCTTTTATTTTTTCCCTCTTTGTAAATCATAAATGCTTTGATATATTTAATTTCAAAATGAGTTCCCCGCGGATTAGGCTAACATGACGGATTAAAAAAACCTGCCCAAACCCTGCTCTATCTTAGATGGAAAAGTACACAAAATGTTCTTTTGCTGTTTCTCCCTGCTCATTTTCTAGCTGTTCCTCTTTCCCCTACACCTAAAGACCAAGCTGTCTGCGTTAATCAAAAAAGAGTTTCATAGTCCTATTCTGAGACTTCAAAACACTGTAACATATTTTTCTAAATAAATGAAGGATTTTGTACTCTATTCAGAGGAAAATACTCAAGTGTCTAAATATTTGCTATACCACACAGATACAGCTGGTATATTCACGTGGGAATAGGTAGAAAATTCCCTCCTGCAACGTAAACTCAGCTCTTGAAAAGCGGAGGGAATACCTTCACTTTGTGACCGTCTGCGCAGGCACTACTGGGTGTCTGTTTGTGGGAGGAGGGTTTAAAATGTGTTTGAAGACCCAGTGGACTGTTACACTTGAATCTCTACCAGTTTTAAACCCTCCTAAGCGAGGTCAGAAAACACGTCGGCCCAGCGAGAGGTATTTGTAAGACCTGACTAACTTTTCCATACAAGGGCATTGGTCAGACTCTGAAAATATTCCTCTGCAATACTTGCTTGTCAGAGGGGATTTAATTTGCGGACTTGAATGTCCTTTCTCCTGTCCTTCTGTCCTTACTGGTTATATATGGCCAAGGGCTCCTCAATGAAATGTTGAGTACAGCTGTTAACAACTGCTTTAACATATGGACACAAGCCTTCCATTAATGTAATAGGATGGGGCTTGGTTCCTGCCCCCATTAAATCTGTTTGATGGCAAGTCCCTTTCCTGGAAAAAAGCTTTTGTAGAAACTGCAAACTGTGGTCCAGCTGTGGACAGATGTGAAGGCAGCAGTAGCAGTGGTGCCGACGAGACAGCCTATGGATGGGGTTACAGCATGGCCTCAATGCAGAGGCGGGGTCCAGGCTGGACCGCCTCCTCCTTCATCCAGCTGAATCAGAGAATGGAGTCTTAAAACTAGAAGCAAAATTGACAGAACAAGCTTTCTGTTCAATAAATTGGCAACTCTTCCAGCTGGCCCCAGGCAGCTGTGATGTCTAGCAGCACAAAAAGAGCCCTTGAGGAGAGCGCCACGAAATCAGCCTGGGATCACCACTTCCTTAGGTGTTTGGTGCTCCACCTGGCCCTCGTCCAAAGTGAAAGTGTCCCCTCTAAAAATTTTGGAAGCGGGGTAAAAATAGTGATGGATTACTTACAAATGGCATCCTAAGTTGTAACAAATTTCTTAGGAGAGAGAGGCAGGCATGCAGCATGAACACAAAATAAAGCATCTCAGAGAAACAGAAGTCCCGGTTGCAGCTCCAAAAGATTATGGATTTCAGCTTTAGCATGGACGCAGTTTTGGTTATTTACCACGTATTTGAAACAACTGAAGTGGTTTTTTTCTGTGTTTATTTTGGAACTGGCTATTTTTAAGGTCACAGTCCCTGCTAAGGGAGGAAGCTGTGTCTCTAGGGTACTGGGAATTAAACAGAGGAAAGAAAAAGGCACAGAGAAAGTAGCTGCCTTACAGAGAGAACTCAAATGTTTTGTTTCCTTCCTTGTTCAGTCTGTAGTCAAAAAAGAACTTCACAGTAAACATTAACTCATGTTTTTCTAAAAAACTAACGTAATTCTGAGTTTCACAGGAATTACTTTTTAACTTTTTCCCTCCTGGAATCCCTTCGGATAAACTGCAATATAAAGGGACGTTACCACTTGTCAATGGGCTTTTACAACTTCAGAGGTTAGGCTTACCACTCCTCTGTCTGTGGTGGCTTATGGAATGGCACCTACGACAAGCCAAACATTTTGTGCAGGCAGTGTTCTGACGCAGAGATAGGAACGAGGAGATGCAGGGAAGGCAGCAAATGTTTTGAGAGCCTCGCAAAAGCCAATCCAGACAGAAATCAGCTACTGCAGAGGGCACGTATTGCACTGAGACCATGGACTTCTGTGCCAGGAACCAGAGGAAACCAGAGGCGAAGGAATGGTGCCGGAAAGGTGGGGAGCGAGCGAACAAAGAGTCTGTGAAGACAACTGAGGCGATTCCACCATAGGGGAGCACAGAACCTACTGCGATCAGCCTGCAGTCTGCTCCCTCCCTGCTCGAGGAAGTCACGTGAGATGTTACCGCAGCAAAGCTACACTCCATATCTGACAAAAGGAATTCACTCCGGAGTCTTTGGTGTTAAATAATGCAAAGAAGGATCAAAGCCAGCAGCTATATGAAAAGAGGTTTCTTTCATAACTTAATTGCTCATTTGCAAAATACTGGTGTTATTTATTTAAGCAACTATGACTTTTTTTGATGCACTGGTAATGTAAATGCTCATGTGTGGGTGTCAGAAGAACATCATGATAATAAAATACTAATACCTTAGATCAGGAGTTGCCCAATTTATTTTGCTGGGATAGCATCCCTGTAGAAATAGAGCCGTATTGTACCTCGCTGAGGCAGGGGTTACAGCTGTTTCCAATTCTGTCCCAGGCTCTGCATTTGCAGAAGATAAATGCCATTGGATGCATTTTTCAGATGTCTTTTTCTCATGTGTGTACCATGAGAAATACCAAGATTTTGGGAATCGCTCCTTTTAGCTAGCCTCTGCTCTTTTTGTCATATCCCAGATTATGGTAGATGTCAGATATGTTCCTCTAATTGTATTGCCATGACGCATTATTTTGGAGGTGTATAAGATGTGTTCCATGGCTCTAATTAAACAGATAAAGCATGTACAGGCAGGGAACAGCATGTGCACACCAGTCCAGAGGACATGTAATGTCTGCTAGAATTGATTAGGGAACACTGTGACTAGAATAACATCAAGAAGGCTAGAAAGTGAAGGAATACATTTCCATGCCTTAACAGCAGTACAGCACTAGACATAATTTGCTCCTTACTTGCAAAGATGTCAGCAGTAAGATATAATGATTAAGGGTAAGTCCATAGTCTCTGCTTATTACTTGGGCCCAACTGGGGTAAAGAACACCAAGAAAGTGCAGTGGATATTGAAACAGCAGATTATAAGAAGCTCTGGGAAAAAAGGGTGGGCGTGTGTGTGATACACAAGTTCTACAGAGTGGAAAAATAAGACAGAATTTATCCAAATTATTCTTAGACCGTGTTATTTTGCTTCAGAAAGGGTGCACTCTGTCTCATGCCCAGGCATTATAGTAAGAAACTATCTTTTGTTTCAGTTAGGATTCTCAAATTCAGGACATGAATAAAAATTGGACGGGGGTCTATGACAATATAAAATAATATTCTCTTCAGAAATTGTCTTGTAGATGTATATGCAATTTATCTTTAGGTGACAGCTATATGTTCATATGCAGCCTGACCTGAGTAGGGTACGTACCTGGACCCTACTTTCCAGCGACACAAAAGAGCTACAACGGCTTTTTCTTTTAATCACCTGCATAGATATTCTGTAATATACATTAATCTAAGTACGTAAAAATACAGATCAGAACTGACTGTGACCAGTGTGAAGGGAAACTGTGTGACTGTGACCTCTCAATCCCATTTAAACACATTAGTAGGCTTTAATAAAGTCAAGCAGTATCATTAGCTATATTAGCACAGCTAAACAGTCCTTGAGGTATAAGAGAACTTTGAATGATAGAATGAAAGTATCAGTAAATTTAAGAACTATTAAAGCCATATGGTTACCACACTAAAAACCAAACTTTTAAGAGCTCAGGAAGGAGATTAAGAGCCTGTAAAGCATATTTAGATAGTGAATACGCAAGAATTAGGTGTGTGGTTTGGGACTTGTTTTATTTAAATTCTGCTGTAATCAACACATATTTTGGAAGGCAATGAGAAACTCGGCAAGCAGACGATGTTATTCAATAGAGTATGAATATCAGAATATTCCTTCTGACATGCTGAGAAAATGTAGGCTTACCAAGAAAGATGTTCTAACTGAAATATGTGAATAATTAACTGTGAAAGAATGTGGAAGCTGCATAGATAGGAAAAGCACTGTGTTACACGTGACCAAACCCAGAATGCAACGCTGAGAGACTGCAAAATTTTCCAGAAGTTTAGGCTATGGCAGGATGTTCTAAGTAAGCATACCTTGAAGAAAGGTACTGGTTTTGATTTGCTAGCCTTCTGAAATGATAGTCACCTTCCAAAATGCGAGCAGCCTACTGTGTTTTTAGCAATGCTTCTTAAAACCATAATTTAACTACAAAGGAGCAGAAAAAAAATCTGTTCAAGTGAAAGATGACTTTCTCAACTTCTTAATACACTTTAGACGACTTACCAAAATACTTGTTTTTTGAGTCACTCTCCTAAGTCTCCCTTGCCTACTTTGACATCGTATCTGGGACAGACAACAGTAAGCAGGCTCTGGTTTGCATGTCATCAGTGAATCTGAAATAAAGAAAATAATTTTGTTTCAGTATTACTTTTATTCTCCATGCCTCAAGGAACACAGCACTGTGAAACTTCAGTATTGACATCTGGAAATCCCACTGAGCTGTCAAAGACAACATCCCAACTCATCAGAAGCCAGTACCAAATGATTCCATACAAGATGGAACTAAGCAAAGGCAATTTTAAAATAAGGTCTCATCTACAAAAGCTTCTTACCCATAACACTTATTGTTCAGCTGATGTCCAAGAGTAAAGTCTGAAGCTCACTTAATCTTTTCTTGTTAGGTCTGTTTTCAGCGGGCATGCTGTTCAAAATACGACCATTGCTTAAACAAACTGGAAAATTTGCTACTTCTGATTCTCAGTTTTTTGCTGAGACCATTTCAAAAACTCCCTTATGAAAGAACGCCACATTTGTTTTTATGAACAGCATGGTTCATGCACTTTCATACCGATTGGAACACTGCAATAAAGGCAAAAAGCTTTAGCTTTTTGTAGCTGAAGCATGCAATACAGCAACCCAAAGCATCAACCCAATTAAACCCCATGGCTTTGATTTGATACGTTAATAATCTGATCACTATTTTTATCAAAATCAAGAAAGAGTCCATATGAGTTGATAATGGAACAATGAATCTCTGTCACTGCACGGCAACATCAGGCTGTATAGAAAGAATACAGTATTTTGATGATCTCTGCAACAGTTATGTAATTTATACTTTCTGGTTTTCATCAATGACTGTTTTCTTGGTTGCCACACAATCCAGTAAAAGTACGCAAAGCAAAGAAATCCTGTTGCAGTAAATGCGAGAAAATAACTGGTGGGAAAAAAAATCATCTACCTTTCCTACTACGCTTTGTTACCTAGGAACAATCCCCAATTGTCTGTCAGGATTGTTCAAAGGTTGTACCAGAGCTGTTTAGTGCATTTAATGTTACATCACTGAGCTGCAAAATCCAATCAGGGAGATAATAACGTTTGTTATGTTTGTAATTACTCCAAGCATGCCAGTACCAAAAGCAAAAATACACCACCTTCACTTGTTAGAAAGTTGTTGAGAAGGTAGTTTTAGCTTCAGGAAACCAGGACCACTCTCATTAAGTAGGACACATTATAATCATGATCTTTTCTGTCATCGTCAGGTTTGTAAACTTGTCAGGAAAAAACCCTCCACAAACCTTGCTTTAAGGAAGACCTGGTGACAAAATCTACACTGAAAAATTCTAACCATCTTCTGTACAGATTAAGTTATATTCAGGACATGATACCTTTCTTTTTCAGTGGCTAAATTCTCACTTTATACCTCTGCAGAACATGATGCAGAAATACTCTTCCTCATTCTTCCTTTGTGAGAGCTGTGCAAAAATCTACTGCTGACACAAGCAGCAGCATATCCAACAGTGAAAAAGCCTGTAAATGTCATTGGCAAAATATCTTTTAATTAAGAAGGAAAGCACGCCCATGACGGACTCTGATTTGTGTTTTACTGCGTTTAAAACTCCACAACTTGCTAATTCCAAGTAATGATGTGCCTACCATTTTGGTAAGGTGGGCCTTCAAGGCCTAGACTTCTGGTAAGTGCAGCTTTTGAACATACCATCCTCTAGCTGTAGTTGCAGTATTATTCACATATTCTTTCACCTTTCCCAAAGTATGGCTCATTAAAAAGGAGTTTTGATGGAGCTTGCTATCTTGACGAAAAATTTTAAAATAACACTACAGCAACAAAATGTAACTCCTCTCATTTTTCTGTTTCTCAAGATTTCTGCATTTCTAAAGGCATAAAGTAGTGTTAATAAAATACTCCAAATAGCAGCTGCCGTAATAATTATTCACCAGAAAAACAAATGTTCTGATACAGCTTCAAATGTATTAAGCCCACTCACAATTAGCCTGATTGTGTCCTTCAAGTCAAAAGGGAGTAAACCAGGAAGCTGAGTTCTAAGGTGTAATTCACGGCACAGTTTTCATTAAACACCTGCTACCGCAGGTACTGAATAGGCCCAACATTTGTTATTCCTCAAAGCACTTCACTGGAAACGCACATACAAATTAAAGAATCGTACAAAGTTGCGTGTGTGCCTAAGTAGGCTTGCCCCCATGCAGAGAGAGATTAGGATATTCCTCGCCTGGACTCTGACAGTTGCCCGGGCACAGTTACGCTTAGGCTACAAAGAGTGAAACTCTCCGCGGGGTGCTCTACTGTCATTTTATTTTCAAGGGAGGAGTAGTATTTAGTCTTGCTAATGACATTTTCCAGAAACTGCTTTGGATACATTCTTTCCCTCCCCAAGATTATTTTTATGATCATCGATACAAATTAGGCCCCCAAGAATAGACTGTCTTCTTACAGATACAATGTCAAATTGAACAGATCAAAACCTTATCTATTTTCTTTTCTTCATAGATTTTTTTTTCTGCAACGGATATATACATACTTGTGAACATCTGTACTGCAAGTGTTACTGTATTATTTAGAATATTTTTAAAATATAATGTAAAATAAAATAAATAACAACAACTTTCTAAATGATAAATAATAAATTAAAAAGGAAACCAATACTCAGCTTCCACCATCAAACTACCACTTCAAACTGCTCTGCTTCTATAAGGAAATTAAAGTTTTATGCCTCCAGTACGGAGAATCCAATATGAGCCTTATCCTTTGCACATAAAATGCCTTGCCTTTGCTCCAAACTCTCAAAGCCAGCTATGTTCTGGTTATCTCCTTCACATGCCATATGTGTCCTACAGCACGTTAAGTACCACAACATCTTGCCTCCCCTACAAAAGGCGGTGCCAGCACTTACACCGTATTTTGCATGCCTACAAACAGCAAGTGCTAATTTCACAGATAAAACAGGTTTTCTCTGACTGTAACCACAATCTATGCAATGACACTAGGGATTTCTTTCTGCTTTACTTGATCCAGAGCTTTACTATATCGCTATCTGTTATAACTGATGTACATTTATCTACGCACATACATATCCATAAAACAAGATAGTATGTTCTATGTTTTTATCCTCTGAAATATGAATTAAGGAATTGTCTTTGGTGACAGTCTGCTCTTTTGTCTGTGCATTACCAGCAAAAGAATAACAATGCTCAATGGATTTCAATCAAGAGTTAACAAGAGGAATGAAAAATGTTTTATGTAGTTCTCTTTCTTCATACGCACAACTAAATCAGGCGTGTCTTCTCGGTATTCGTGCAGATAGACACTGTTTTCATAGAGTTATAAATAATCACTGAGATTATCATCACAGAAAGAAGTTAGCGGGGAGCAAACACATAAAAAGGCTCTCTGGTTTTGTTTATTTATACACTGTATTTCACAGTACTTTTTCCTATCATAAGTCAATCAGTTAGATGTTGCTGAAAGAAACCTTGCCCAACAACAGCAGGAAAAGAAGCCTTGGAATTATTTTCTCAAAGAAACTAAAAGCAAACCAAAACGGGGCTCAATATTCAGACAACATTATATTAGGAATTATATACCAAATTTTACCAGCTGGGGGGAAAATGGCAAGCTAAGCACATCCCTTTAGCTCTCCCATTCCGTTAATTCTTCACTAGTGCACGTACCTACAAGACTTCAGCTGAATTCCAGTTTAATCTCTCCCTAGACTATCCTGGAGACATTCTATTTAAATATGTTCTCATTTTCTTCATGTCATGTTATGTGTTTATTCCCTGGAAGTGCAGTGTGTTGTCCTGAGAGGGTAATACAGGTAACATTTAATATATAATTGTAAAATAATAGTAGCATTTATCAACTCTGAATTCCACTGGCACTATTATTCTTGCCGAATATACCCACATAACTGAGGCCACAAGCTCTGGGACTCCAAAATGCTGCACATCATTTTTAGCTCCAACACCAGGGAGGGAGGAAAGTCAAGAGAAGTCAATCTGCATGAAGACCGGCGACTAAACTAAGTCTCTGTCCTGGTTTGGAAACTTCCCCTTAGAACTTTATCCTACTCTCCCAAAAATACAGTGTTTCTGTAATCACAAGGAAGCAAGAATAACAAACTATCCATAAAACATATTTCAGTTTCCCTTTCAATGGCATCTAAGTTTTCAGTTGCAGTGTTGCACTGAACATTCATTAATTCAACAGCACAACAATGGAAGAACCGCAAAGTCTATGAGGAAGTCTTTAATTTCAGTTTTCTTTGTCTGATCATTGATTAAAATATCCTCAAAGTAGACACTTATTAGACACTAACAGACCTTTATCTAGGTCCAAGGATGCAGATGAAATCTGTAAACTAAATGATGTACCAACTACTATGTACCGGTAATGCAGGTACAACCTTAAAAAACACAAATTCTGTCTAAAATCCAGGAAAATTCATTTTAGAAAAAGATTACCATCTTTGCTTTTTACTAGCTAGTGGTCTACGCTGCTTTCACCTGAAATATTGCTGCATTTTCCAGAATCCTACATTGAATTAAGTGGCTGCTTTATCACATGTACTCTTAACTAGTTTCAGCAAGTGTCACCAGAGTAGTGCAATACAAATAGAACTTATATTCTCATCTCTACTTCTAAATTGTGTTCCTGCCCTGAAAAAGTAGAATGCACATGACAAATTCAATGCCCTTCATACTATTCACCAGTAACGCAATACAGGAATGACCTGAGAGGGTTAGGCATATGACTAAACTTACGCACGAGTGGTTCTCCACATCTCAGAGAAGTGTATGCTGACCAGTCACCAAAAAACCCACCGAACTCTAGTTAAGAACAAACCAAACATCCTTGCAATGAGTCCATCTGTCACTCAAATCCAGTTTCCACTTCCATCACCAAGAAAAGCTCGCTGCTGTAGCCTACACGCTGGTCGGTATGTCTGAGCCTAGAAAACCACATCCTGTTTGCCTCTGTTTCTCTCAAAGGCTGTGGATTATCATCATTCTGCTTAAAAATCTGGCTGGCGGGAGATGTGCAGCTCGCAGCCTGAGCCGGGTGGCCCGAGGAGGACACAGAAATCAGCTCTTCGGCAGGTGGCTCAGAGAGCAAGTTCACACACGCTGGACAGAAACCCAATCTTTCCAGAGACTTAAGAGGAGCTAAATGTCCATTCTTCTTTTGGAATTTGTTTGGCAGTAACAAACTTAAAAAGTCTGAAACCCACTCCTTTACATAAAAGCTAATCCATTGGCACGTGAGACAGGACGCTCAGGTTTGCTCGCTTCATACTCCCAGGCTGAACAGCTTACTTGAGCCCTGACACCCAACAAAAAGACTTAAGAAAGTCTTCCTATAGTTGGATGCATATTTTCTTCCAATATTAATACATTCATCCAGAACAATGCAACATGGATGAACATCCGAAAAAAGTATGGCTATGTGAAAATGGCATGCCTGCATTTCACACTTTTTTTTTTTTCATTTTAATTATCAAAGCAGAAAGAAGTTTAAGTATCGAAGGTTATAAAGTTTTAATTCATTAAACTTGTAAATTTATCTAATCAGAGAAAAATCAGCAAACTGAAAAATAACTGAAAAATATTTTCAGTAATCGAAATGAAGTAACTGACATTAAATAGGGAAGGGAAATGCATATTTTGTTTTAATATGAAATTTTAACATAACACCTACTTAGGATGGTAATTGAGAATTCACATAAATATTTTAACATTCTAAATTGCATCTTTGCTGAACTGAACATTTATTATTTTTATCATTGCCACTGAAAACAGAAACCTAGTAAACATACATTTAATTTCAGTATCTTAAAGCAATAACAGAGCTGTACCTTTGCCTGCACTCTATGTCCATCTTTGCTGTGCCCAGGACTATTTTCAACTGCAAATGATTCCTTAAGCTATAAATGCACAGTAAGAGACATAACTGGCTGCATGATTGAAATGGCCTCCGGAAGGAGGATGCAGAATCTGAACTGTCACCTCCAACTCTGTTTCTCAGTGACACGGAGGCAGAGTTCCACAAATAGTCGGGAAGTTATATTAAGAGGCTGTGTGATGTCCTGCCAGGGTCTTTACTAGGCTTCTAGAGTACAAAGGTCATCTATTATTTATTTATAGAGAAGGAAGATATTGTACAAACTACATGAGGGTTTTAGGAAGCTTGTACTTCTAACCTAATTGATTCTCCGAAATAATGCAATGTACATCACATTTTGAGAAAAGGTATTAAGTACACCTCTTTAAAGGTATCCTCTTTAACAAATACAGGCTCTTGATTGAAGAAGAAAATCAAGATACATGCTTAAATCTCGCTCAGTTGGGACAGAGCTTACCTTGGTTTATGGTTTAAAAGAAATTTACAGGAGACTTCCATCTCCTTTAGATAGTTAGACTGAGCAGTGCTGAGATGAGGAGTCCTCTTATTCTGTGTTTGTAGAGAGACGGCACTTTTTTTCTCTACGCATTTTTTTTGCTCTACACATAAAATTACTTTCTCTTCTGCGTTTGCATAGCACTCTCTATGAGTTGTTGTAAGTATAACCACTACAAGTCCACTCCCCTCAGCCATAACATACACCCCTTTATCATAAAGGGGTTGGTAAGATTTGATTCTCACCCCAGTTCTGCCATCTAGTAACTGAAGCTTGGTCAAATCACTCCTGCCTTGCCTCTGCTCTCCTGGGACCAGGTAGTGGAGCTCTAATGTTTGCCAGACAGCTGTTGTGTGGCTTAATTATGTCCACAAAGGAAAACAGAATTACTGCAAATTGTTGTTCAAGGACTTGAAATGCATGCCATGTCTGTCAATAATATCAGCAAATCAATCAGTATTTTGAATACAAAGGTATACAGGCTGTTCTCTAAAAAATAAACACCTTTTCCCCCTTTTCAGTTAAAGGAGAGACTAAAGTAGCCTTCAGTCCCGTAGTGAACCCTGCCTTACCTCCCACTCTTCACTTATTAACAGCCTGGAAAACTAAAGCATATTGTGCCTCTCTCTGCAGACACTGTTTTTATTTTAACATTACGGATTTTCAAACTTGACAGAGCCTTTAATAAGACGTAATAGGAAAGCTGAATGTCAGTCCCAAGAGTCAGAAAAACACTCCATTTTAACCTGTCTGAAATGCAGCAAACAGCTTCAAGAAAGAAAATGAAAAGACAGAATTACTTAAGTATTCTGTGTTAGGATACTTCTATTGTATCAGTACGAACCTTGAGTATACACAAGACATATATGCCCTCTGAAAGCTGCACAGAGTCACTCCGTTCAAAAGTTTGTATTTGAGATTTTTTGCTTAGGCTGCATTTATTTTGATTATAAACAATATTCAGCCAACTCAATTTAGAAATAACCTGATTTCCTACCTTATCTGAAAAACACAGCTATTAGTGATCTTCCTAATACAATGAAGCTGAAGATCGCTGGCCCACACCAATCTCATAATGGTGGGGTTTCTGGTGTCCTTTTATGGTATCTTGATGGGCAGTACCATTTTCTGAATGTACTGATCCTCACAGTTTCCTTCTGATTTCTGCTTGACAGGAACACACTGTGGGAATAATAATTCCCATTTTTAGCTCTTCTGGCCTCTCAAGCTACTTTTCACACTTCTTTTGATGGGTTCCATCTTTCACTGCCAGTAATGTACTGTGCATGGCATCTTCTTACACCTTCTCTTCTGTTGTCTTTATGGCTCTCCACTGTTGTGATGGCTTTTTATTCTTTCTCTCTCCCTTTACTGTATGCCTTTTAAAAAGATCTACCAAAACCCCAGAAACTTGTTTTGTTTAAAACACTGCATTAAGCTTGAGCATCCAGATTTACTTCCTGCACAGAAACAGAGTTTCAAAGCAGATTCTCTATTTTACAGTGCTAAAAGCCCACCACCACTCGTCAGATTTTCAAGCGAGCTCAACATTGACTAGTTCTTGCTTCAGTTCTTATGATCAGACATTTGGAATAGCTCAGAGCCAATAGGGGTCACCATTTTTGGAAGTTCAGCCTTTTGTTCCGCTGTCTAAATTCTGGCATTGACATTCTGGCCCTAATCCTTTGGTGCCCCAGTATGTCATATGAAAACAACAAAAAAAAGGTATTTGTCTTCTCCCAAGCTTTATCTTTGCATAAAAGGAATTTGGATATGCATGATCAAAAATTGTACTATACACAGCTTGTCTTGAATTTTAACCTGTAACTCTACTATCCAACTCATTTAAGAACACCACTTCTATGTAGTGTGATGTCATACATTATATTTACTATAATAATTTGCCAAAAAGAAGGTTTGACATTTAAGACAGCTCAGTTTCAGCGGACTAAAATGTGCCAAGTCTGTTTGCATTAAGAAATCTTCTCAAAATGAAAGCTAGTAAGGAAAAACTCCCATAGGCAGCAAGACTTTATGGTAATTTAGTTAAAATCAGTCTCTCGATATCATGATTTTGTATGTTTGTTCGGCTGGTCATTTGGTTTTGCAGGAGTAATCTTAGCACCCTGCAAAACTTGGCGAGTAAATAGTAATTTTAATCCTTTGCTCTTTTCACTGCTTTCCATTTGAAGCTCTTAATGTGTTTTACAAACACAGCAAAGCACTCTTCTTTTTATTTAACAGAAGATGCTACAAAAGGGTGACGGTGTGTGAGGACAAAGAGCTGCTCAGGCAGTTACAACTTCCTCATTTCCAACTCTGCACTATGCCCGTGCTTTAGGACAGATAAATCTACTCACTCTTTTCATCCCATAACCTGAGCGTTTGGTGTCAGGCAGGGGCTACGTGGGACCTGTAGTATATTATACGTGTTATGACCAAAACAGTTTAAGAACAGTCTAACCTTAAGCACACCTTATGACTTCTAGCAAGATCCTAATTCATGTGTTTATAAAACATTTGTTCTATCAGGAAAGAAAACGTACCAACCAACTCTTAGAAGGTGGAAAACTTGACAATTTAGCTCCTAAAGTCTTTCTGATCTCCTTTGTCTATTTTAGTAGTATTTAAGCATTTATTAGCCCATTCTAAGGCAATCTTATGTCTCAATATGCAACAGACTGATGGTTTCTGTCCTTCCTATCTTCTTTAAATGGCAAGGTTCCTCACGCACATTTCGTCTCCTCTTCCCACTTCTCTCTACCATTGTTACTGGAAAGCTGAAAATCACTGAACATGTTGATCTCAATGAGATCCCAGTCAGGATCAGTGCTCTACGCAAAATGAAGGATATCCAACACACATCAAATGACAGCAAAGTCAAAAGCGTATGGCGTTTATCAAACAAATATTTAAACAAACAAACAAACCATGTTCCAGAAGCAATACATTTTAGAAATAGAGAGGTACCTGAAGAATAACACCCAGACCCAGTAAAGTACACTAGCATATACTAAGTCTGAAACAGGGCACTGGCGTTAAATACATGTTTAAATGCTTCCTTTAACTGGAACCTATCATGAGTTTTTCTGCTGTTACCAAATATGCCCATACTTGTAATTGATGTGGCTGCTAAGACTTAACTTTTCTTGAAGTACAGACCTTTTAGGTTAGTAGTTATTTCACTTACAAGGTTACCCTATCCAGGATTATTTAACTGTGTTCTATATACCATGCTAATCTAACTTCTAAAAATGAATTGCATTTCAAAAATATAATCTCAATAATCCTTTACCAGCTTTGCTGTCAGATTCCATAAAGCATCCTTCCATCTCAAACGTGCAGGAGGTAGTCTCAAAACAAACAATAAGGAAGGGACTCTTCATAACATACATGATAACCTGTAGGACTCCTTGCTATAGAGTAACGTGGATGCTCGGAGTTTGCAGGGCTCAGAGGGAGATCAGGGTGCAGGTTTACAGAACAGAAATACACTGAGGATTATTAAATAGAAAATTCAATATAGAAAATTGAATTGAAAGAAACTATGCTTAGCTGCTTACATCTCTGGGATGGCTGAACACCAAGGGGTTACTTGGTCGAAATATGATATATAATTTCCTTGTTCTTACAGACTTCCTTAGGCATTTGGTTTTGGCCAGTGATGAGGACAGGTGACAGCCCGAGCGGCTGGATAACCCACCCTCTCTCTACTGGGTGAGTTCTGGGACTAAGCTTACATGCTCATTCTTAGGCTCAGATGTTCCAGCCCTTCCTAACGGCAACTCCTACTACTTACACACTGCTGTTGAGTGAATGATCAGCAATAGTTAATCACGACATAAAATACTACAGCCTGAGGCTCAACCAAATCCTGTTTCAGCCTACTGGCTTAAATTGAACAAAACTGTTTCAGCATTTTTTTAATTTTCCCGTTTTACAGAAAAAAAAACCAAAACATTTTTTTCAGTTCCACCTAAAACTAAATAGCTCCAGATACAGTTTTAGAATAATAGAGGTTTCATTAATTTTTAATGTAGTTCACGTTTATATTCAACATTAAATTTCAAAAAAAGTTAATGACATTCGACAACATTAAAACTGCCTTATTGCTTACCCCAAGTTCTACATATCAGTTACCACATTTAATGACTATTAATTCAATCTGACCAGCAGCACAGATGTCTGCTGGTATTGCTAGCCAAGACACCAAGCAAAAATGACTGAATCTGGGAGAAACACTTTTTTGCCTCTTCCCAACTCCTACCTATCAAAATCAGATGCAAGCAGAAATTACACCAGAAAAGTTTTTCTCATGAGACTGCCAACTGATTCTGCAGATTCAGCTAAATAACAGAATTCTGTGCACTTCTCTGAACAGATCCTCCTAATCACTCTTTACAGGATACAAGAACAAAAGTAGAAAAGGGGTGGGGGACACGACTAAAGTAACACAGAAACTTCACAGATCTGTATGTGCCATTTAATACTTTGTGAGCAGCCAAGTATTTATTTTCATCTTTTAGGTGGAAATTTTAAGATGCTGAATCGCAAAATGGATTATAATTGTGCCAACTGAAATTTCATTCAAATAGACTTGGCAATCAATTCCACCACTTATAATCCATAAGAAATGCTTTGGCTGCAGTGTAGCACAAAGGACGTAGTTACTTGGAAACATGCTTTCAGTTTCAGGAATGAAAGGCAAATTTTAACATTTTAAGAAAACTACTGCATTGTTTAGATTAAAGGCGAAAATTCTGCCTCCTGTCTTTATTCTAAGCAATGCAGCAGTTTCCTTAAACTGCTGAAAATTGCCTTGCATTACCAAAACTGAAAGTGTTTATGTGATGTTAGCTAGGTGGCATTACCATCAAGGTGTATGGTCTCTACATACTGTTGGAGGCGCAGGGTCATCGTAATAGTCATTTCTTTGTTTTTTGAAGTGTAGAGAGAGAAAGATCAAGCCCCTCTGAGGTTCGGAATCTACGCCATCTCTGCATCATTTTTAATACTAATTTTCCTGCAGCTTAAATCAATCCTCCCACTACCCACAAGAGGCTACTGGGATCTGTCCTGTGAACCCCCTCCTTTTCCCCTATCATACTTCTCCATGATGATCTCATTCTCCACTCATGTATCTTCACATTCCATCTGTAGGCCGATAACTCATAAATCTGCCCCTTCTTTCATGGCTTGTCTCATTTCATCTCATCCTGTCTCATGTCTCTTCTTGGGTGTTTTGTTGTCAGTTATGAGTCACTGTAACTCAGGCTTAATTCACATCTGAAACCCTCTTCCCTCCCCACATTAGTGTTCAATATATACCCCTTAGGTCCAATGAATGCCCTGCCTCCAGAAAATAAAAAAAAAGAAAAGAAAAAGGGAAAAAAATCAATTCCTGTTTTTGAAGATTATCAAGGAAAACACACTTTTACACCACAAGTTCAGGAACTCCAACATGAAAGCTGTCAACTAAATGATCATTATGTCCTAATTTTTTATTTTCTTCTTCCCCAGTGTCTTCACTGCATTTAGATTTTACAGCTGACATTCAGCTAACCACTGCGACCTAGTCTTCATTTTGTGGTAGGAGCTGCTCACGCCTGGGCTATATAATAGGTGCAAAGCTGTCTTTTTGAAACACAGGCATCCAAACACCACCATCAACTTCACAGCACCCAGACATCACTGTCATGGCGCAACGCAGAACCAGCGTTCAAAAAAAGTAACCAATACTCCTGCACTTTCTCAAACTATTGCCTTGGTTGCAAGGCGCAGCAAACAGGAATGAAAGAAGTGATTACCACAATTAACTCGAATAATCCTATACCACACCCTCTATCAGTATTTTGATACTAATTCTTCCTATACTCAATAAAGAGTGTTTTGGAATGAGAAGGACTAGGATACTGAGAGTTTTGCAAAGTTTTCCACTCAGGAAAAGTTCCTTTTAAAATGCCATCATCTAGAAATACTGACTGTGATAATATGCTGATTTCAAGTTTTTCAGGTCCCAAGATTACACAAAATTTGTTAAGTACTCCTTCTGTGAAAACCAAAATTAATTAAAATCTGCATCTCTTGAATATAGCAAGACTTGTAAGTAGCTTTGTTATATTATAATTGCAATTTATTTGGAAAATAGTGTATCGGGGTAGTGTTAGAAATATGGAAGGTTTGCAACGAGTATTAAGTATAATTTTTTCCCCAAAGAAGGAAAAAAAATCTTCCTTTCTAAAGTAGCTTGTTACTCATAGTTATTCAAATTATATATAGTTTGAAATTTCTAAGGGGAAAATCTGACTTTTAGATTTTTCTTATTTTGAGGGAATTAGAAGTACTGGAATGATCACATCCTGAAATTCAAAGTTAAGCCTATTTTCCCCATAACTGTGAGTTTTTAGAACATTAAGTAAGGTCGGTAATTCATATCTATGTATCTATATTATCTATATACACCTTTGGCTATACAAGTGCTTAATTTGAGGTTACAGAATGTTCTCAGGCACTATTCTTCCTATCGTCAATATAATTTGTATAAGGCTCATTTCTCCTGCCTTAAGAGTGTTAACTCTTCTGAAGAGACTGCATAACTGAGTAGTTAAACACTTTTTCATCTTGAGCATAGTTATTTTCAAAAGGCTTAAAATAAAAATGATTTAGATGCAATTAATCTTCTTCTAGGAAAACAGTATCACTCTTCAAAGTTGAAGAGAAACCTTTTCTAAATCTACATTAGAAGATTTTGACAGCAGTTTCCTGTTCCTGCAGTGAAAACTGTAGCTCCAAAGAGAGACTGAGGATATTTCTGAAGGCCAATGATCTGACTAAAAGTTCAAAAATACTTGAAGAAAACCAAGAGTTTTCACCACTGCCTTTACATTTTGCAATGCTGCTGCTAGCAAGTACTTGCATTGGAGGACCAACATTACAAAAACCCACCCAGTGAAGACAAAACGGTGAAATTAAAAGTACTACAATTAATGCCACACCATCATTCACTGGTCCCATGTGTTACATCTGTATTTTGTGTAGAAAAATCTGGTGCTCTGGGATTTAGTATCAGTTTTGTGTATCAGTTACGTGAGGCTCACTCAGATGAAGCAAACTGCACGAACCCAAAGAAGTCGTCTGGTAACAAAATCCAAAAAAGTACATCAATAATGTCTACGAACACACTGCCAAAACCACGGGAATGCACACATAATAAAATAGAAACTTGAATAAGTATCTGGAAGCTGATATAGTGTGTAGTCCAGGAATTAAAAAAAAATATTGAGTGACTTTGCTGTTTACTCATATTTGCTTTTCAGACAGTCACATATGGTACAACATTTAACAAGAGTGATTTTTCACGTATTAGTGACATAACTGTTACATATATACCCTTAGGAGGTACCTCGGCTTTTGTGGTTTTGTTTAAAATATTTAACTATGAACAACAGTTTGCAATGCTAATTATAATAACTTAATGATTGTAACAAGATCATATAAGATTGCAATGACTATACAAGTAAAATGTTTTCTCTGAATGCACTTTGTATTGATGTATTCTGCAAACACAACTCTTACCTTTATGCCTGTTAGCAATCTCATTTGCTTCACTGAATTAATCAGCTATAAAGGGACCTAGCTGTGTACAGTCAATATCTCTACGCTATTATCATAATGCAAAAATGTATGTAATTACTTGTTGCTATTAAGTTTTCAGTTTGCACATCTATAGCACGTCTGTCATCCCCTGCTTGCAAGGAGCTTTGAAAAGTAATCACACGATTGTTCTTGCTTCGGAGACGCATAACATAGACTAAACAGACTTGTACTGCTTTCCCCTGTATGAAGTCATAAAACAAAAATCTATTTTCCTATAATCTAGAAATCTGCAACCTTTCTCTGGTTTGCCCTTGCTATCCAACTAGAAAGTCCCATTTCTGCACTGGGAAGAACTGCAAACGCCTTATTTCCATTCAACTGTATACACAACATATACACTATTTACATCTCACTAAAATGCGTGAGGCCTGGCAAGAGGTACACAGGACTTTCTGTCGTCTCTGGGAACCAAAATGAATTTCACCCTCACTGTAGGCCTCACCCAGGGCTTACACAGTTCCCAGGATCTAATTCCTGAGGTCACTGGGAGTTTTGTAGTGCCCTAACCCATCAGTAGAGGAGAGTCTGTTCACTTTGCTCCAGTGAACACTAGAAAAGAATCTGCTTTCTCCACTGTTCCTCAGATGGCCGTCAATGCTCTGGGTAGTAGTAACAGATGGTAAAATATGACATCCAGAAGCGTCATTGTGCGTTGAGCTTTGAGCTCCAACACTGACAGACTACCTTTTCAACCCTAGTTTCATCTTTAAGTTGTGTGGTGACGTTCTGACTGAACAGCTTTAATCCTTCTTGTGACTTTTTCATCTATTTTATGTCGTTTAATCTCCACCTTGCATGAGTTAACAAGTGCATAAGCTGCAGAGTACCCCACATCGTGCACCAATTACTGGTATACATAACAAAAGCGCAAATACTGGAACACCTTGCAGATTAGTCTCGAATGTCTTCTTCTTGTGTGTCTTGAGTTCATTTTGCCAGATTACTACTTCATCTTTTCAGGGGCAGCCTGAGACAGATACACTGTAACAGCAGAAGAAAAAGCGATCTGAGTAATGATTTTAGTCAGAAAATGCAGAATAAACACAGTGAACACCAAAACATCATAAAATAAACATTTAAGTACCGTTACCCCCTACAGTCTGTTTTACTGATAAATGTGACGTACCAAGCAGAGCAGATAAACAAGAAACAGTAAACAAGCAGTGTCCTTTCATAGAAAAGGATGGAAAATATTTGTGCTTTTCCTTTAAGCAGTGGCTTTGACCTTCTGGAACTGAGCTGCAGCTCATGACTATTGGCAGTGCTCAACGCTTTGCCGGATTTTAGTGGCCTCTTTGCCTTCTCCCCTTCTTCACTTGGACCAGAAAAGCATATTAGCTCGAGTACATAATCTCTTGTTATGATATACAGACACCTCACTGTCTTGGTTCTACTCACTCAGAGTACACACATTATAGCAAAACTACACTCAAAATTTAATGAAAACTTTCCCTCTATTGGTGACTCAGGAATAGGGAGAATGAAAAACAAATCATTTTTCGCACAGTGAGGCCAAATCATCAGCCACATAAACTGGCATAAGCCTGCATTGAGTAGAGTGATGCCGTGCCAGTTCATACAAGCAGAGAATTAGGTCGCTGCATGTGTCAAAATCTCTGTGAAACATCTTTAAATTCATAAGAATGAACACCAGAAAAGCCTTTTCTCTCCAGTAAGAAAACGTCTGCTGTCTTTTTGTGAGTCAGTTCAATGACATTAACATGGAGACAAATCAACACATACAAATACTGCAACTTCACACAGGTCTGGATGAGAATGAAAATGTTACAGAATGTACAAAATACACCTCAGTTCTTCTTCTGTACTCTCCTTGACTCCCCTCATCTTTCAGAAACCTAAACCAAAACCTTTCTTCCCCTCTAACATCCTTAGACCTCAGGCCACTGTGAGCCTTTCCCTTGCTGAAGCAACTTGGATATGGCCTCCTCAGAACAAAATTCTGAACATCAAATAAAATGCGTTTTCCTTCTCACTGATTCTTCCAAACCCTGTTAGCCCGTGGTACGGAGCTAACATACCTGGTGCAGGACTGAAACTCTCACTGACTCACTCTTTCAGTCATCACAGGTGTACCACGTGTGTACCACACGCTTCTAGGCTGCTTGTGTCCATTTACCTCCATCAGCTGTTACTGCTGACCTGCTGTCTCAATTTAAGGTTCACATTTCTCTTAAAAAATAACAATTGGTATGATCCTCTCTGCCGCAAGTGACTGTATGTTTAAAAATACATATTCTAAATTACAATTAGTAGTAGTGTACAATACTTCGTTTCTTCTACCTTAAAAACAGCTGGATGAAAGTTAATGGTCATCACAGATAAGCAGCTCTACCAACCAAACACTATCACGGGCCTGTTAACAGTCACAATTCCAAGTCTCCACTACCTCCTGCTTCTTCAGGTCTTTACCTCTCCTTATCATTAGATACTGATTACAGCATGTGGTAGATCGATGTGTTACGTGGTCAAAGGCCACACAGCAGCATATAGATCTAATTCAAATCCAGTTCCAGTAGCAGAAGACTGACACATTAGTTCCCAGTTTCAAATGCTTCTGTTTGCTAAGTTTTGCCTTTCTGGTAACATCAGAATCTACACATACATTTCAAATGGGTTTTAAAACGCATCTACTGTGCATGTGAAGTACTTTCCATAAAGGTATTCTTTCATTAAATATCACTGAGCTTGGATCTCTCATGAATATTGATACAAGCCTAAAATTTTCAAAACTTGGGGCAATGTGATTTTAGAAGATGCAATCTTGCCTAACAGCAGCTTCTGAAGATTCTGGGTCCCTTTGAAGACTCCTGAAGTTGACCACCCAAAATTGCTAACTATTTTCCAATCTTCAGGCAAGGTACATCATGAAAAGTGACGGAGTGGCCACTATTTGGAAGAGATCAGAAGATTTACACATCAGTAATGTCCCATGGAGTTCAAAAACCATGTCCTTTCCAGGTAGCCAAATTCTGCCATTAGCAGCAAGTATATAATCTCACTGAAGTAAGCTGTAAGGCTAGAGTGGAAAAGGGTAGATAAAGAAAACTCTGTGCACAGAGTAACTGCAGGAAGTCTAAAGCTGAGGATCTAATAATTAGTCTTATCTCTATCAAGGTGGAACAGAATAAGCTGAGAAGTGCAAGAATGCCTGACAAGGCCCTCGGGCTCTTCACAGCTGCAGAGAAGCCTCATTGTTCTGAAGAATTTTAAGGCCGAGCTCATGTAGAGAGAACATCAGAAAATTCTTTTTTCCTGACATGCTGCTGATGTGGATATCGGGGAGGTACATTTACCTACACACTTCTTCCTTCATACAAGCCACAGCAATGCTGAAGGTTCAGTGTTGGATTGCCATTTACACAGCTGCTTCAGAACCGTGAGCAGTAGGTGCACAAAGATCAGCCTCTGGGGCAGCCAAACTTCTGCTATCCTGTGGCGGGGACGCCCAAGGGAAAACTCGCTTTAGAGAGAGACATCTTGAAGTTCTTACATTTCAGTCTCCGCTTTGCACAAGACTTATTCAGGATACTTTAGTTCATTAATGCAAATATTTAGATTTAGAGATTTATTGGTGATTACTACGCATTCAAACAGTAGCTAACACTTCATCTTCCAAACTGCAGGAAACATCCAGGAAAAGAAGATGGGCCTTCCTTCCCTATGCTCTAATACAAACACACACAAAAAAATACTAGCAGGTAGGAATGTAGTCACACAGTTCATGTCTTTCTCTGGGTGACACGGAAGTGCCTGAGTAACAGGTTTATAGGACTCCTCCACCAAAACCAGAGCGGTTTCTCTCTGAAACACGCAAATGATATGGGCACCAAGTTGATAGGGATCATCTATCTCTATCTGTAAAATGTAACTTTCCTTGTCCTTCTATTTTAAGACATGGTGGTAAGTAGAACAGATGTGCTATGATTGCTTCTTCCTAATGGTCACAGTTGCTGCCCTTTTGCAGCACCGTTTTGCTGATCAGGCAGGGCAAATGCTGTACAGCAAGTCCTGACTGCCATGTCCTATGCAGCCACAAGGCTAGTTTTCTACAGACACAAAATTCTTGTTTTACGGGCCATCCCTTCAACTGTCTGGAGGAACAGAGGTGTTTCAGCAATCCTTGTTACAGCTATTTTCTGTGACCAACCACTTCCATATTCTCTGAAGAAAATAATCAAAGAATTAGTTATACTAAACCCAAAAGGGAATCTATGCATTTTACATTTGCATGGTACTATGGACTCACAGCTTTCTTCTACTCTGATAGAAATTGCATCATGGGTCTTTTGCAAATTCCCATTGAAAGCAAGTGGAATTTTGCCACTGGCTTCAAGGAGAGTTGGAATGGCTTTTGTGTTATTTTAAAGTGCAGCAAACAATATCCTTTTCCTTGGGCAACATAAAATACTGCACTTGGGACATAAGAATTTGTTTGACTATGAAAAAGGACCCAAAGCTTCTATTTTTAATGCCCCAGCCTTTCAATGCCTACAGCTCTCCAGCCAGCTGCACTACTTTAACGGAACAGCAGTGGAAGAGAAACTGGAAAAAACACCGTAACTGAAATATAAGCAAATGACCTAATCTACAACATGGATCTGTAGCAAGCCTGATTCCACTGCCAGTGAAGTCCAAGACAAGTTTCATCTTCAAAGAAAGCAGCAGATCTTTACTTAGTAAAATAAAGCATGAGCAGTTTGCAATTTCATATAGTTAAAACATGTTGACCATAACGAGTGGTTATGCCCCGTGATTTTTTTTTTTTTTTCAAGTTTCTTAATGCTCTCACAGGGTCCAGAGATGTCTTTTTGAGTTTTATGAGAGAGACAAAAAAGAAATGGGGTCAGAGGGGCAGTAAATGGGAGGTGTGGGTTACCCTACACCTTCCTTTCTCAAGTGGATGACAAATTTTATCATTCTTATTTCATTATTAACTTCTAGCACCTGGGATATTGTTGAGACTTCCAAGTCTAACTTATTTCACCCCAGCATCAACTGACAAAGCAAAATCAGACCTTCTTTGACACAGCCTGAAAAAAAGTATTAATGGCAGGCCGAAGCACACAGACAAAAGTGAATACCTTCATTTGTTTCATGATTTGTACACACACACCTTTTGCAGCCCCTAGCGCAAACCTAGCAATTCTGAAAACCCAACAGCCGCACAGTACCGCTGATATTTAGACCTGAGTGATTAAATCCACAAGGAATGCCATTTCAATCGAAATTCTGACCCATAATGTGACTATCATGCTCTATAGATGTGTCCTCTGCCAAACTCAACTAGTCCAAGTCTGCCATCATGCGTCCCATCTGCCTTTCCAGGGATCCTCTACTGGCAACCTCACGCAGGAAAATTGCCCAAGGAGCTTGTTCCAGGAAGGGGCTGTGATGGTGCACGCAGAGAGGGCAGATGGGATTCGCAGCAAGCCACAGCTTGATCATCCTGAGAAAACGCCACTCCTTAGCCAGCCCCTTGTCTCTAACTCTAAGGCACACAAGGGACGGAACCGTAGCCATTTGTCTCCAGCCAAGAAAACAGAGGAACAGCGCTGCTCTACCTCACGGGTGTTTTCAGTGGTTGAAATGAGTAAGGCTTTAAAGGCTGTGGAAAACTTAAATGCTAACTACTTTTGTTTCATGATTTGTACAAACGCACCTTTTGCAGCCCCTAGTGCACACCTAGCAATTCTGAAAATCCAGCAGCTGCACAGTATCGTTGATATTTATACTAGGCTGGGTGATGAATAACATGAATAATGTCCAAGAGCCACAGGCACAGTCTTTATTAGTGCTGAATGCCAATTATGATGACGACTTGAAAAAGCTGAACTTAACATTTAGAATCTGACTGAAGGGATTTGGACCTGGCTGGAGAGTTTTAGTAAGAAGACGTATCTTACAACAACCCAATATAGTTGAATGAGACTGTCTATATCAAATCCGTATTGCTATTTTTATTTCCACGGTGGAACTGTGCTACCAAAAATACTGACTTGGGATGGCCACAAAGAAAACATGCTAGCAAAAATTACTCAGAAATAATTTTAGCCACATAAAATGCCTATGCTACTCTGGCATGTTCCATCAAGAAACAGTTCAGAAGATTTTGCCTTGAAGGTTACACTTACTACTCACATGGTACAGAAAACAGAGCTTAGGACAAACCCTCTATATTTTAAATGCAGGGGTCGGAGGCATGGTAGAATGTTCATCCTCCCCTAAGAAACAGCGCAAAAGACTATCCAAAGTAAATAAGTAATTTGTGAACTATTACTCAGAGGATTTTTTTTCTTCACTTAAACATTTCTCTCTCAATCCTTTTAGGACCAGAATATCATTAATCTAATGCACCTTACGTCCTCCTTCGCGCTCTGAACAAGGCCATACCAATCAGTGTGCGTTAATCTTGCAAATCAGTTTCTCCAAACGGCTTGCTTTTCTCAGCAGCTGTACGCTGGCTTCATCCTTGAGCTGAAGTCAGCTGCTCTGGTACTTGCCACTAAAACGCAGAACGTCAATCACTTACACTACTCACGAGAATTAGCACAACACAAGTCTAATTAGAAACCAAACACACTGTTATCTGCAATGATTCGGAGATGCATTAAGCTGATGCATGTTTTAAGGAACCTTTCTTGCTGCACAGTAGTTCACGATAACACCCACCTCACAGCTCATTAGCGAATCAAAATATTATACTGTATAAATACTACTTTGCTCTTTTACATTTTACAGAAGCCCCAGGTCTCAGAAGCCTCCATTACACAGTATATGTGATTTAGTTATATTGGAACATTGTAGGAAATGGAAAGCAGCCCTGACTGTCCAAAAACAGCAAAATGGAAGCCAATATACTGTATACTTTGGTCCTCTCTCTATAGAAATAGTCCCAACCAGCCTCAAGACATTTTAAACTGAAATACATATTGGCAGAACACAAAGAAACTATATACTGCATGACGCTGTACATGAATTCTCAGTACTTGTGCGCTGGATTTATTTCTTTCTCTCGCTCTTTTCTGCAGAAAACAATGTAGCCCACTATAAATCTAGACAGCACTACTGCAAGCTTCAACCAGAAATCCAAATGCAAGGAGGGGAAACCTGGCAAAGAACGAAAATCAAAGATGTAAATGTTTAACAGCAGAAGGAGGACATGAAAGGATATGCAGCTGTTTTTCTGCACGATTTCTCAAAATGGGAATCAGAGAGCACAAACGTAGACCACGTTCTCACTTCTCATTGAGATAAACATTTACAAGCTATTCATTTTAAACAGGAAGACACAGCATTTGGACACGACCTTTAATTTTACTGAGTCTGTGAAGGCAAACCACCACAGCTCGACTGCAATGCAGTTAAACATCCAGGAGGAGATGCATACTATTCCATTGCTTTGTTATTACAGGTGTACTTGATTTTATATTCAACGAGGAAGGTGCAATTTTATGGCTGTGTGGAACAATCTTTAAAATGCTTGCGGGTGGATGTCTAATGATGCCAGACTGGTGCTGCAAAACATAATATTAAGATAAAGCATCGAGGAAATTGTTTACGTGCCAATGAACGAGCATTTAGGTAAATAATACTGAACCATACATGCACAGATTTGGTGTCATTACACTATTATTACAGATGTGTACCCTGCTTTTGTTCTTTTAAAAAGGTGCAATTCTGATGCGTTATCATTAGCTTTCTAGCTGGAAGCCGATAGAACTTGAAAGACACCAACAAAAGACAGTGGAAGGTAAATTTACAGAGAAAATATGCAGATTGTGAAAAGCCATAATCTACTTGTAACTTGAAAGATAAAACACATTCTTTGTTTGTGCAACATTCCCCACGTTTCCCATATAAAAATATGTGCAGGCAATTTTTTACTATCGGAACCTAATAAATACAGAAGACACCACTTTGTATTAACAGGCAAGTATATACTTCCAGCATTTTCTTTTAAAAATTAAAGTATGTCAAAGGCTGAAAGGTGACAAGTTTGGACTGTTGTATCCCAGTCTGAGACACATTATAGGGCAGAGATGAATGCTTTGAAACCTCTGGAAGGGTTATTGTCAAGGCCCCAAGTTTGCTTCTGCAACAGTGACATTTCCAGAATTACCAGCAATTTTTAGACCTCGGCTCACTATCTTTGGGAAAAAAAAAAGTTTCCTAGCATCCATACATTCCACGATAGACTCTGGTAATTCCGTATGGGAAAAAATATTGTACGCGTATATTAAGGGTAAAATTCTTCCCCATTGTGTAACTGGTTTCTTGTCATTAAGGGCGTTAAATATACCTTCTGTTTTAGCTTACTATTATTTTCCCTCAGGAGAAGACTGAGGATTGCTTCAAGTGGTTTATTTCAGGCTTAGAAAACAGTTAGATCCAGCACAGGCTGCAACAGAGTTACCAAAGCTCTGGAACAGGCAGTTCTGAAGGCTTGAGAAATTATTTTTTTTTTAAGCACTAAACACAACCATGACTTGCAAACACAAACTAACTGTACTGAACTGGGAAAAGTCTTTTGCATTATTTAATAATCTGGCAAAATGCTCATGCTGTGTTTTATTTTTACGAATTTAAATACTATTTATTGAAAGGCAAGTAGACTTTTTTTCTGTGAGACAAACATACAGCGCTTTGTGAGGTTTTATAACTTCCAGATAGGTCACTCGTATAAACAAGATTTTTACTAGCAAGTTTTTTTCCATTCCAGAATACTTCTACTGCCATGTAGTTTAGGTTTTTTGTGACGCTAGCAACTGTTTTGGACATTGAGACCAGGATTGCAATCCATGTCCGTAATACATGGGAGTGAAATCTCAGATCCTAAAGCACACGCTGACTTGATGAAAATCAAAACTAGTGCTACTATCTCATTAGATAAAATGCAAACGGCCGCCTTACACGTGATTTCTCAGTGCATTGCGGGCAGCAGAGAACGCTTAGGAACGGTATTTTGTATTTCTTCCACCTGGAACATCTGCGTGCTCAATAAACATTAATGAGGAGACCTTTCACAAAGTAGCAGCGTACGATGCGAGGGTGGAAGGAAGGTAGAGAGAGGAAGGTGACCGACAGAGGCCACGCAGGAAGGCTGTGGCACAGCTGAGAGCAGAGCCCTCGCCGCCCCGGCACGAGCCCTCTGCTCGAGGTCGGTTTCCCGGCTTGGAGAAACACGTAGGAGGTGTGACAGAGAAGTCTTCTACCCCACCTTTTAGGAGGACAACTGTTTGAAATCTTATGAAGAGAAAAACACGTCCAGCTGTTACCACGTTTGGTTGCCAGTCTAAAACTGAACAAGCCGGTGGAGAATGAGGAACGTGTTTTAGAATACCAGGACAGCACCTTGTTGAAAGCTGGGGTACAGGTTTCTAACTTTCTAAACAAACTCAGTTTTACACAATTCTAAGCAGGCACAGGAATTACCTGATTAGGGGGCTGGAGCATCTTTCTTAATGAGGAAAGGCTGAGGGACTTGGGTCTTTTTAGTCTGAAGAAGAGAAGACTGAGGGGGGATCTCATCAATGCTTACAAATCCTTAAAGGGAGGGTGCCAGGAGGAGGGGGCCAGTCTTTTTCCAGTGTTGCCCAGTGACAGGACAAGAGGGAACGGGCATAAACTTGAATGTAGGAAGTTCCACCTGAACATGACGAGGAACTTCTTGACTTTGAGGGTGGCAGAGCACTGGAACAGGCTGCCCAGAGAGGTGGTGGAGTCTCTGACTGGAGACATTCCAAACCCACCTGGACACCATCCTGTGCAACCTGCTGTAGATGGACCTGCTCTGGCAGGGAGGTTGAACCAGATGATCTCCAGAGGTCCCCTTCCAACCCCTAACATTCTGTGATTCTATGATTCTGCTAATTTTCAGTTGTCTTCCGACTGAGAACACACGATAACTGCAATTACCTAGCCGGCCATATCCTACCGAGGAACATTTGAAAAGAGTATGTTTCTTTGAGCCGGGTCCATTAAGGGACAAAAATGAAAACAAGAATTCAAATTTAAAGCAACACTCAAGTGATGGGAACCTATTTGTCATCACTATGACAGTAAATACATCAGCACTAATTTATGATTAAAAATTCAGGAAAAAGGCAAAAAGACGGAAAAAAATTACTCTGAGAAACACATAAAAGTCACCAAACTTGCCTTACTCTAATTACAGAATAGTCCTGACTAGCATTTCCAGGCTCTGTAATGGCACTAGCATGTCTGATTTTGCTGTAAAATTCTGATTTTATTTTTGTTTCGTGAAATGTATTGTCCTCGGTTAAAAGGTTGGGTTTTTTTTCATATGGGATTCATCTTCTATTTACATGCAGATGAAAATGATCTAACTTGAGATGGATCAGTCTTATGAATAGGGCCCAGAGACATTAAAAAAAGGGGGCCTGTTTTGTGCAGAAAAACTAGTACAGTCCATTTGCAGTTTAACAAAACACCAGGATCTTGTTGCAAGGTGTATAAAGCTAGATCTTCTTTTAGTCCCAAGACTGCTCTCAGTTTATAAATGTTATGAGGGTTTTCTTCTGAAAATTAATTGCTATGGATCCAGGCCAGCGTGGTCAAGTGAAAAGCAGCACAGGGCAAGACTGAGTAATGAGAATTTCAGTTAAGCCTCAAAACAACATTAATAAAGGCAACATCTTAAAAAATATGTACATACATACATAATGTATATGTGTATGCTTTAGACAGTTCTATGTTTCTGGTAATAACTGTGGTTATTACACAGAGAACAGTAATTTGTCCAAACCAAACCATAAATAATTAAGGCCAGGATTTTGAAATCGGATCTGCGTGGGTGGATTTTTGCACCCCCGCGGATTCAATGGCAGGATCAAAGATTAGGAAAGCCAGAAATACACTCAGAATCTGAATATTGCTGAAGTACAGCACCTGGCATTTCCAGCACAGGGAAGGGTCTGTTTTCAATGCCACCCTCCCACCCGAATGCCTAACAAACAAACACTTCCA
Organism: Chionis minor; assembly: GCA_013398295.1. NCBI lineage: Eukaryota > Metazoa > Chordata > Aves > Charadriiformes > Chionidae > Chionis > Chionis minor. The sequence continues at coordinate 9,945 of VZSF01002716.1, read as the reverse complement.
AAGCAGCAAACAACCACATTCTTGTCCCACCCTCCCCGCAGAAGCCAATTCCTACCGCATCCATTTCTTTGAGTTATGAGTTAGAGCTATGGAAACAATAGAGCTGGCATTTTGAGCTTCACTTCTTAGTATTCCAATTAAAACAAGTTTAGCTTAAGCCCCTCTCCCCATGCTATAGAGATCAAGGACTGATTTTTATTTTTTTAAACTTTCTAAAAGGTAAAGTATTTATTTTTATTTCAGCTGTTCTGAAAGTCATCAGAGAAAAACTACACCCATTACTAGCAGTGATAGTATGGAGCAGGGGCAGATCTGTTGGCTCCTGCTGAGGAAGTTGTTGACAGCTGTCGCACAAGAAGTCACTTGATGCTGACAACTGGACAATAACTGCCCACAAATTGAACTTCCACTTTTGGACAAAATTACTGAGAATGCTGTCAGCTTCAAGTATCTGAACAGAGTAGCTCTATTTGTCCTAGTTGATGAAAAGACAGACACAATGATCACAATGGTCTGTTATTATTACCCAGGTATCCTCCCGAGAACTTGTGACGCTCAGGTGTTACGTGATTGCAGCACATCTATTTACACACTGGCAATCAGGAGACACTGCAGACACTGTCCTCTACAAATCTTAAGAGTTGCTGGCTTGCTTTTTTTCTCTTCTAGAAACCTGGAAAAAAAATAAATCTGCTATTCTCTTCGACAAGCCTTGGTCACATTTCGCTTCTCCTCCTGCTCGGTATGTCCGGAAGGTAATGAGGGAGGTTTACGACCAGTGGGCATTTATTTAAAGTACATTCAGTCCCTTTCAATCCAAACATGTCCGTCAAATACCTTAGCATTACCTGGAAGAGAAACAGGCTATGAATGAAGGCTATACAGCTGCGACTCAACCTCACTAAAAAAGAGATGGGTCGGTTGTAGAAACTTAAAAGTTAATCGTGACCATGACTGCAGCTGTCCCTGGGGGTTTTTTAAGTGTGTATGTTGCCACGGTGTCAAGCACACAGGTACATTTCATTTTTGGTAAATTTGTATTTCTCTTGGTACAAGAGAATTTGTTACAGCTACATTAGAGAATCTGGACTTAAGTCATCACTGGAATTCAGCTCCCATTCATATGGGATAAAAAGGAAAATACTATGGCCAACGTTATGGACAGAATCAGCCTAGATGATGTCCCCCAGTCACCTTAATTTGTGAGAGAAATTCAAAGCTGATCAACAATTCAGCTGATTTCCATGGAAACAGGATTTCAACTCATGAATCAAAATTGCATGAGGGCCAAAAATGCCAAACAGAAATTATAAAAATATTTTTTCACATTGTGACTCTCAAAATAAAAGGCAACTAGTTAAGCAGAATAGAAATAATAAATTCACAAGGGACTTATTTTTCGTCATTCACACTACCTTTGTTTTGTATAGTGCATATCCAAACACTTACATCCTTTGAAGATTTCATTAAATGCCCGAAATATCACCATATTTTCATGGCTTTAATATCTTTATAAACTTAAAAGCAGAAAGCACCTAGATGTGGAGGAGACACATCAGCATTATGTTTAGTTCAGCACCTCACCACAGGCCACAAGATCTGGACTTTAAACTGTGCTGGTTTATAGGAATGGCTAAACACATTTTTACTGCGTTTCCCAGTGGAAACATCAATAGCATTCTCTGCTTCAGAATTATCACTTCTCTTAAATACCCACAAAAAAAGAGTATGATTATTCCTCTGGAACACATTTGGAGTATATTATTTCTCTGAGCAAGTGGGACCCACTGTTAGACTTTGTCTTAGTAGCAACAGAGGCTCTTGCAATAAATACTTGCAGTAATATTTAACATTGGCAATGACAAAGTTGTGTAAGAATTAGGTTATTTCATAATTTTCAGTATTGAAGGAGGTTTTATAGTCCTCTTTCAGTTTACATCATTTCTCATAATCTACAGAATAAAACCAAAACTGCAAGTATTCAGTTCAGCTCCAAGGATACAGAACAGCGTGTGGTATCTTGCATTATGCCAAAACTGCTTAATTTATTAACATCTTAATGTCTGGGAAGAACTTTTTCAGATCACTTAACTTGCAGAAATTTTACAACCGCTATAAAGATTGTGTAGTGTTAAGGACATGAAGTAGCTCGGATTTTAAATATATGAAAAAAGGGAAAAAGTTTAGCAACTTAGCAACTTTGTTTTTCAGCTTTTAAAATAATCAACAGGAATTAATTCAACAGCTTTAACTGAAATTACTGGAAGCCCTTTCATTCCATTTAGTGAAAATTTTATGTGGCACATACCTGGTGGTTTGTTCATTTGTTTTTTCTTGCAAATATCTTTATTATTTGGTCAGAATCTCTAGGATGGTTGAGTGTTTTTTCCATTAACTTTTCAGTTTTATGCCCAATTTTCTTTTCTAATAAACCACATATACTACAGATATATAATGAAACCTAGTAGAATACTTCAGAACTGTGTATTTATTTTGCTATGGTTTATTTATTCTTTCTACATATTCCTGGTTTAAGAAGCCTTCAAAGCACTACCCAAAATAAAACAGCAATGTTACATGAAACTTTTTAACTGAAGGAATCAGGGTTTCCTAAAGATAGCTTCTAATGAAAGTCAGGGTTGTTTTGTTTTTTTTTTACACCACCTTTACTGATGCAATTATATTTAATCACTGTTAACAGTCAAGATTTTTAGCAGCTAGATGAAGTATACTGTATTAGCTTTTTAGCAGCTAGATGAAGTATACTGTATTAGCTTAATAACCATATCTTTCTCAGCCTTTTTAAAACCTGGTTTTCTTTTCTATTGCAGCAGAGAGCTAGGGGATTAGAAACTTCCAGCGATTCTTTTGTAGGCTGAAGTGGTTTAACTGTGTCTGCTTATATAAAAGAAGGCAACTCTAATTCTCACTGGTCAAGAAAGAGAACAAACAAAAAATGTTACCTTTCTAGATCAGCCAGAAGCATCTATTCTCAGAGCAGAAACTGGACAGAAAAGACTAGCTGCTGTACCAAAAATATACAGGCATATAATAAAATCATTCTGGAAATTTGAGACCCAAATCTCCTCAAAGTTTTATGAAAAAGAAAGCCCATGCAGTCAGAGCTAAATTGGGTGAATCTATCACCAGACTCAATACCCCAAAGAAAATGTGGCGCATACTATATTAAGTTAATAAAAAACAAACAAATGTACAGCTAATAAGTCTGAAAATTCGAACCTTAAGTTCCTCATTATAAAAGCCACAAGTGACTTTCTAAGCAGAACTACTCAAACCACTATGCTGTGTCCCTTGGGACAATCAGTTTTCCTTCTCATCTTCTTTGCTGCTTTTGTAGTCATGTATAAAAGTTTAGTTGTCTGGGGGCCAACTGTTTTCAGGCAGATTTGAGCAGTCACCAGTCTAGTGATGAGAAGATCATACGTGATGAAAGGACAAGGTTAACTCGCAATTTCTGAGTTAGTGTTAGCGTTTCATGTACCACATCATGAATAACAACACGAGAGGCCCCTATTCTTCTAAAATATAAATGGCTTTTCTTTAGAGAATGGTGTACAGAAACACAAAAAATGGGGTAACATTCAGGTCGTGCTCAGATAGATTAACTTCCTGGTGCCTCTTTCAAACATTATCTTCCTACTTCTCCTCTCTCTGAGCTGCAAACGGGCCACAACAACGTTCCTTTTGACAGCTGCTGTCGTGCTTTTCATGCAGACATTTGGTGACTAACCAGAGATTGATAACCCCACCTAAAGGCAAGCCAGTTTGATTTCATAGTCTTTCATACATGTTGAGCTCCAGAACAGCCTTGTTTCCTGTTCCGCCGAAGCAGAACTTGCTTTCACCTTGCTGAAACCCCATCATAGAGCCACAGAGTGGTTTGGGTTGGAAGGGACCTTAAAGATCATCTAGTCCAACCCTTCTGCCATAGGCAGGGACACCTCCCACTAGACCTGGTTGTTCAAAGCTCCATCCAGCCTAGCTTTGAACACTTCCAGGGATGGGACCTCCACAACTTCTCTGGGCAAACTGCTCCAGTGCCTCACCACCCTCAGAGTGAAAAATTTCTTCCTAATATCTCATCTAAACCTACCCTCTTTCAGTCATACTGCCTGTTGGTTTCCTTCTGCCTCCTCTATCTCTGGCCGAGGACAGGAAAGCCCACGAGGCATCAGCCAGACACAAACTGCACAGTCGCTATGGAATTATACCCTTCTCACTCCCTCCCTATCAGCCCCTAAACGTTACTTTGCTTTCGTGCATTGCTCCCTGTCTTCATCGCACCACCGCTCCCGGACGGCTGCCTTCCCGCAATCCGGTGGCGCTTGTCCTGCCCTCTGCATCTGTCCTGTCCCTCCCCGCAGCAGCGCTGCTGCCTGGCTGGCTCCACGGCCCCACCACTGGCACAGCTGCTGCCGGTCCACCAGCCTGGCGCAAATACCCTCGTTGCCGTCAGTAGCTGAAAATGTATGTGGCAACCACTTTCTGCAGTAGACATGTGCTACAAGCTGTTGAATTCCCTTAAGTCTTGCCGTAAATCTTCTCCCCTACCTTGGAAATTTCTCTGCAACTTATAAGTACAGCTGCCTTTTCACAAAAGAGGCTGCATGCAGCACCTCAGTAATGATGATTTCCATGCTCCTTCCAGCACGTGTCCAGAGGTGCATACCAGCACACTACCACTGCGGCATCCTTCATGAGCCTGTCTCTGCCCCATTTCCTGGACTCATTTTAAGCGTAGCCTGTGTGTATTGCAAGGGCGGCCATCATTTTGCTCCTTTCCCTGGACAGTTCAGCTGCTCTTGTTCTTTGATTCATTCCTTTAGGGTTAGATGTCTTTTTCTCAGCAATTCCTCCTATAAACTGGAATCACATGTCCCACAAATGATCCTGTCTCTAATTAGGAGATCTTTTATGTCTCTAAAGTACATGTGCGTGCCAGAATTCTCAGCAACATGATGCAAGCATCTATCCGCTTCCCTGCCTTTTGCTTTTGGGATTTAGAGAAAAGTACCCCTCTGGTATCTCATGAATATTTTCCTCAAATATTTTCCTCAGCTGTTTCAGGGTTTGTGTGTTCAATCCTGGCAATTTTATTTCACTTCTTCATTTTGTCCTGTGAAAATGTAAAAAAGCTGTACCTTCGTATTTTGTCATTTTTACTCCCTTTGCCAGGTTCATACACAGACACAATTCCTCCACAAACACATGCAATCATCTCGGCCTGTAAGTTTTGCACTCCTAGTGGTCTGGTTCCTTGCAGGGGATTAATTTGCCCATTTCTAGGTGCTGTTAAATCAGATTTTTCTCTCTCTGTGGGTGTCTCTCAGCCTGCCTGATGCTAACCGTATTTCCATGCGCGGTATGTTAGGTAAGTAACATCAGAGCTCCATATTCTTGCAGACAACTTTTATACAGTTATTCGGAGAGCTTTACTACATATAATACGTGGATATTTCAGTCAGCTACAATGAGAATAAAATATTCAGTTTTTCAAACTGGTAAACTATGCTCCTCTTTCCAAGTTCCAGTCGGGCTGCCACAGCCACAGTGACAGGAGGTTGTTCTGACACCTCCAAATCTTCTGAAGTATTCTCCCTCACCTCCCTCTTGCCCAAGGATTACATTTCTTTTCCCAGACTTCTAATGGCCGTGTTTAATTAAGAAAACAACAACATTCTCTAATGGGGAGTTTCCCAGGAAGAGGTGATGGTGTCAGTCAGTCTCAATTGCAGATAAACATTCTTGCTTGAAAACTTCCCGAAGTATTGCTTGAACCTAACAACTCACCCAGCAGAACGATTTTTCTCTTCTGCAGCTCAGCTCCTCGACTCTGTAGCAGACACAACCTGCGTATCCATTAATTCATGCCTCTAAGAGCTTCTCAGCTCCACAAGCAGAAGGGAAATTACGTTTTAATCAAGTACATAAGCTCTGAAAAATAGTCAGAGGCTCTGCTCTGGGAAGATGCTAAAACCCATAGGAACAGAGCTCCCCTTCAGTCCCTCCTGCTGGGTTGAGTTGCGTTGCAGGTGCAGGGCGCCTCGCTGCCTCTGGTTGAGAAGCTCTACTGAGTCACCACCAAGGGTCCACCTGCCTGAGGCAGGGCGTCAGAGTGCTCTCCGACCACCCACCCTCAATTCCTAGGTGGAGGTGGCCACTAACGTTCACATGACAGCCACCACTTCAAGATGGGTCAGGCACAACCACCCCGCCATGGACTGACACAGTAAAACAGACACAGCATCCTTAGGTCAAGTACATGAGCCAAACATTGCTGTACTTCAAAGAAGTAAAAACATCATTTAATGTCCTTTAGGAGAGCAAGTGGAAATACTGCAAACAACGATGTGAGAATTGAAATCGTTACGGTATGCTTAATTTGACTTGGCCATAGAGAAATATCATCAAGCCATGCCAGCTGGTCTTCTCACAGGAGAACAAAGGTGCTGGAATTCACTCTTCCAGCACCCCTCTTGGAAGTGTTAAGTGACAGCAAATTTGAAGGGCTAAGATTTAGGATCAGTGCATGCAGGCCTTTCTTTTTGCAAATGCGATTTTAAGGCTCAATGTAATTGTTGCTAAAAATAAGGTAATGGAAGGGTTCCGGTCTTGCACTGTAATGAACTGCAGGCTCAATTGTTTGAAGAAGTAAAATTGCATTGATGAGACCAGATCAAAGACAAATGAAAAATCAGATATTTCCTCTTGAGAGTAAAAATTTTAGGGGGGTCATGCTTTTTCAAGCAGCCCTCACTGCGGCTTAAAGGCAGAGAGATCTTGTAGTCAGATTTAATTTATTATCAAAACAACAACAAAAAAAGAAGTGGGCACATGAAAACTTCAGTGTCAGAAAACACTCAAAGAAAACCAAACATACCAGTTCCTATTACCAAGTGGAACGTGGGACCAATCTTTCCTTGTTTCAGAAATTAGCTGCAACACAGACAACAGAATGGCATTAGTAACAGCTACAACTGTCTACCATCCCCAGGCAGTAGACCTCCCGTGAAACTTCAGAGACACCACCATTTTTAATTCCTTGCCAACATATACACTTGTCATGATTGCTGGGATGCCAACCATTTCATGACAGAATCCAAACAGCAAGAATTTTTAATCCAGGGAATACTCAGAGCAATTTATGTCAGTCCCAGCGCCTCGTTCCAGAGTCTGACAATAACACATTGCACAGCTGTTACTATTATATCTAATATACACTTAAAATTATTTATTCTTTCATGCTTTTTTTAAATAAATAATTGCTTATTGTGGCCAGTTTACTAAAACTGGATTTTGTGGACACTCAATTTCATTGTCCAAAAATACTCAAGAGAACTGAAATTAAAAAAAAAAGAGCAGAGGGGCCAGATAATTGCTTGAACCCAGCTTATACAAAATCAGTTTTATAGATGTACCTTCTGATTATGTCAAACATCTTAGTAGCCCTCGACTCAGTTGTGATTTGTGTAGCTCTCCACAGAGAGCTGAATGGCCAAATGGCATTGATTAATTTCTTGTCTACCTGCTAAACCATATCTAAAAAAGGGAAAAGGACACACTGCACTTTCTTTATACTATTATCCTATAATCAGTATTTGCAGTCAGAGCAGTAGTGCTGCATGAACCCATGAATTTAGAGCAGTCTGTGCACCCGTGACCACAGCAGTTCCACCTTTATTTAGAAATAACATGACCTTAAATTTACTTTTCAACAACAGTGTGCATTCTGGAGCTTTCATATAGCAGAAGCAGTTCTCTCCCATTAATCATTTTAAAAAAACCCAACAAAAGATAAGAATCATATCACATGCTTAGATTTAATCAAAGAATACCAGATACTCCTGTGAAAGGGCTCCAATATCTTCAACATACCACCTTCTCTTATTCTGATACCAGTCTCAAGAATTGCTGCAGTCCCCTGATAAGCACATCAGGCTGGGACTGTCTAAAATCTTCATAAACATAAGAAAAGAGAGATAAGGACCTCAAAACTGGTAGGTTTTTACTGAGCACCTAAACTTGGTTTCCTAAAAGCATACCCAAAGTCGCTCCTCTCAGGCCACCTGAAGATAGATATTCTTCTTCATTCGAGGTCCAATGCAAAGGAAAAGGTAAAGACTGGCCTCTAGGCAATTCTTATGGTCCAGATTGTCTGAAGCAAGTGTCAGTGCTAGGCACCAACTGGTAAATGGGAGCAAAGATAAGGTTCCTAATAAAACATCTTCGTGGCTGCGCTACAGGCTGTCTGGACCCTACAGCCCGTGGGCTGCTCCAAGTGCTAAGGGACTCTCTGAGAGCACTATTTGAGATCTCTAGAAAGCAGTGAAATTCAACTGGGAGTTTGAAACCAGCTTCCATGGTTCACCTGATCTGTGTTCTGCAGCAGTAATACCAACGTTGGGATCTGTTTTGAAACCTCTTACTTGCTCACAGGAAAAGAAAACTTGCTGCGGCACCCAGCCTTATCACTGAGCATGCCTATAAACTGCTGGGGCATGGATGGAGAAAACATTGGGAGCCATAAGAGTCCTTAGATGAGAGACTAAACTGTTAATGGAAGTTGTGCAGTCCATTCAACTGGGTGTACCCGAGGCTAGTTTAGCACTACTGCAATCCTATGTCTCAACTTCACTGAGGCAGAGTAGGAGTCGCTTTGAGTTAGAAGACAGTATACCCCACAGCGTGTCAAACACCTAACAGAGGAATTCCTCACCACAGAGCTCAGTCTAGAAAGGTCGTATTTAAAATTGTGGCTACTTCTTAGGGGAGAAGATAGCAGGAACCTTCAAGACCCGTTTATCGATTCTCTGAGGTGCATTTAATTTACTAAAAAAGGCACGTTTCTCAAATCCATTTCCCTGAAAGTACCAAAACCACACAGAAGCTCAAAGACAGTAACATAACATCTGATACAATAAAAAGACAGAATTGTATTAACAGGTTCGTCTGACACTGATGAATGGCAATGTCATAGTAACATTTCAAATTAGAATATTGGTACCTTTTTCACATCCCCTTTCTACCCTGATTTTGACCTCTCTCTGTAAAGAAATAAATACACTAACACATACGCATGAAAAACGATGATGTTAACAAATTACACTTCCTAAAAAGAGATGACTGACTGCCAGTTTTTAACCAGCTTTTTTAGCAGAGAGAATTTAAAAACAAAAAAAATTTGCAACAGGAGTCAATCTACCATCCCGCTATTTCAAGACCTGCTCCAACAGGAATAACCTGACATACCAACATGTCTAATTTAGAAATAATATAGATGTCCGTGGTGAAAGAGCTTTAGGTCCTAAAACACAAGAATGAGTCTATGCTTTCGATTTGTACAGCTCTGCTTCCACTAGTTGGTTAAGGATGCTTTGCCATCAGTTGCATACACCGGTACAAAACATAATTAGCAATCACCCAAGTAATTTTATCTCCAGTGTGGCACCTGTGAGGAATAGCCACATGTTCCTGAAGCTCTTCTGAACTGTAGTCATCAGGCTGCTGGTGTAAATAAAAATACAAAGCTTCAACACCAAGACTCTTCAAAATTCAGCACTGAATAATCTATCTGGTGTATACGATGACTTTTATTTCCTTCAATGTCAACATTTTTAGTAAAACCTCACTGATAAGGTTTAATTTTTGTTTTCTGCTTGTATATATTTAATAGTTTTTAATAACTAGGCCATTCTTCTTTCTGACAGTGACATGAAGAAACTTCTTTTTATTAGAAAGAGTAATTCCTGACACATTTTGCAAAGTAAGAACACAGAAGACACTCATGCGTGGGACAGAGGTGTCCTGAATTCTCCTGTTAAAAGCAGCATACCTCTTCCCAGTCAATTTAATAGGCATTGGTTCCAGTCCCAAGCAATATGGGTGTGTGGGTCATAGTATTATAGAATGGTTAGAATTGGAAGG